>CAJVPY010002694.1:0-15572 GCA_910591965.1 Dentiscutata erythropus | reverse complement strand
GGACTTATCACGGATCAGTCCGACAATGGGTATTTTCGGAGCAAATGTTTGTTTTTATCAATCAACCAATCAAACCCTTATTTGCGGACACACACACAACCAGGTCACTATGACTCTCCCGTAATGTCCTTCGGACAATTGTATAAATTATAGCTCTTACTTCATTCAGCTTAATTTTAAGCCTAATACTGTATTTTCCGATACTAGTTCAGTAGTATTTTTTTTCTATTACTCTCGGACATTTTTATGTTTTGGTCGCGCTTCGCTCGGCCATACATTTATCATAGCGCAGATTCAAGAGCTTAAAAAGTAAACATATTTATACAGTTATTAATGATTTATACTCACATGAAACAATAAAATGCAACGGAGCTGGATCAGTATTAAGCAATACTAGTCAACCCGGTATATATCTGATAGCAATATTTACTTAATGAAAACGGGTCATGACTAGAGTTGTTGGTGAAACTAAATTGAGTTGATGAAACTGGTGACTATCTAAAATCTGATTGGCTATTGTGGTAAACAGCCAATCAGATTTTAGATAGTCACCAGTTTCATCAACTCAATTTAGTTTCACCAACAACTCTAGTCATGGCTTTATCAAGTGACCTAATGGCTAGTTATTTGTCATTTGAGTCATTTGGGTCATTTCAGATAGTTGCCATCACTGACAAGGGGAATAGCATGCTTGTCGTTTATAATAAAGTGTTTAAAACATGTTGGTTCTTCAAAACGATGGGATGCAATATGTAATTTAATTCAAACTATAATTTGAAACTAATTTAATATAAACATTTAATTGATTAGTAGATTTCTGAACTATCTCTTAAACTGTCTAGTTTAACAAATATATTGGCAGCTAAAATTTTTATAAAATTCACTTTTGATCTGTCTTTGTTAAAATTAATTTTTTTAAATATTAGCTATTAATATAAATTATATATAATAACTTTAGGTTTTATATTTTTACAAAAAAAAATAAGGTTAACTATAATTTCAAGAATATTTATTATAAAACGCACCTATGGTGGTTTTGCACCTATCATATGTTTATTATATTTTTAGATTTTTCTAAGTTTTGAATGTAAAAATTTTTAACACAATATTTTCATATTAGAGTTAGTATTTGGGGTTAGGGTTAGGGTTAGGGTTTAGAAAGAGGTTTTTAGAGCGTAGAGCATTTTATTCAGAACTTCTTGTATCATAATACATATATAGGTGTAAACACCATAGGTGCGTTTTAGTAAAAGTCTTTAAAATATTTAGAAAATTTTTAGTTTTTGCAATTTTATCTTTGGTTATTGTCAAACTTTAAAAATTATAAAAATATATCTTCTATAATTTTAGTAAATTAAGTTATTATAACAACTTTTTATTATAAAGTTTTTATAATTTTATAATTAAATTTAACATCAATTAGTAAGAAAAAAATTTCTGTTCAAAAATATATAAAGTTTAAAAATTTTATAGTAAAATAAAAAGGATTATCTATATTTAAACTCTTTTTTTAATTATATAAATAAAATTAAAATTTTAATAAATATTAATTAATTAATAATATACTAAATTTTTTATTTTAGCTTAGTAATAGAAGACTTATTCTTAAGAAAATTTTGAGTAATTTTAAAACATACTAAAAAAAATTATAGTGGGCAAATTTGCCTGCTGGACGGTTTAAGGGATACTGTTACGTTTTACAAACATTTGCTAGATAACTCATGAAAAATTGAACAGCCTGCACAAACGTGAAGAAGTTTTTCCAATCCAGTTGAAGAAAAATTGATCATAGCTAATGAATTTCTTAATCGTGTTCAAGTTGATTTAATTTTAATGACTAGCTTTCCAGATGGAGACTTTAATTATGTTTGTCACATAAGCTACAATTCTTCTTTTAGGGCCTAAACAATTTGCCGAATTGGATAATAGTCCTTTAAAAGTTATAAATGTGCAAGCACAATTAATCTCATAAATAGGTAATATAAAATGTATTTTTAAGGGTAAATGTGAATAAATCACTGCAAATGATAATAGTAAAGTTGCCTTGTGGAAGTAGCTGTCACCTCAATAATCATGCTTGTAATAATTAGTGTAGTTAAAATTATAACTAGAAATATGCATATATAGCTTTGCAATGTGTTGTTGCTTAAATTGAATCCAAACGCTTTTAAATTTAAAAATGTGTATGATTTATGTTTGATTTTCTATCACAGATCTAGTAAGATATACAAATACGTACGATATAAAAGACATTCATATCATTTGTACTTTGATAAAACATTAGGATGCGAAATTTTTTTATTTTTTTTATTCTTGTGTTAAAAGATGTCACCAAAGACTCACAGAAAAACAATAAAGCTTTTCACGTAAATAATGAATCAAATACTCATAATAAAACAGTAGAAACTTTTCAAAAGAAAATAAAAGGTGTAAAAAATATATTCTTTTAATATATTGTAGCTTGAAATTACAGGCTAACTTCAGAAAACCCGGAATTGAAAAATTAAATTTAGAATTTAGATCTAACATTGAAAATAGTAAGAACAAATCCCAAAACTCTAACGACCCGGGTACGGGTAGCTCAGCGGTAATGCTTCCGGGTTTGCAATCAAAAGATCGTTGGTTCGTCTCCCGTCTTGTGTCTGCGAATACTACGACGAATACGGGTTACGGTGTACCACGAGGGAAAATACTGTCGTGTTATAATGCATAATGTATCATAATACGTATTTATGAATATCGTTATTTTTATGTATTTCTTATTTTGTCATAGTTGGGTGATTGAAGCCCAAAGCGAGGGATTAAACCCCCAAGCGAGTGAATGAACCCAAATGAGGGATTATTACTGTGATAATCCGATGTATTAATTTATGTTAATAAAGAGAAACCTTATATCTGTAATTATGTGTGTTAGTTTATCGATTTAAACCATTTGACCTTAATCACTAATTGTTCACGATCGAAACTAAATTGGTTCAAGACCCTATAAAGCTCTCCCCGATCGTAACACCGGTTGCCTAGTTTAGGATCCGAAATCGAGAGGAATAAGTCAGATGGTCGAACCTTGGAGATAAGCGCCCTAATAGGAAAATTCCGGATGACTATTAAATTAGGAAAAGTCGGACAACGCCCCAGCTGAGGGATTCTTAAATGGTGAGGACCTTACGAATTTAGAAAGTTCTCGATGATCGAAAGGCTAGATGAATAATAAGTTGCCAAGGCAAGTCCAAGGGCGATCCTGCCTGAGGGCAAAATAAAAAAAGTTTTTAACTGTGATCACTAAATAATATAATTTAACTTAATAATTTTAAACCAATCACCCATTATCGAAGACCCATGTTAATTACTCACCATTCCTCTGTCTACAGGTATTTTGAGTTTAGTCTATATTAAATTTGGTGTCCTAAAAATGTAGTAATTATTTTCAGACTCGATAATAAATCTTCATATTGTATACATATTAGAAACAAAAATTAAATATACTACAGTATATTGATAAATTTATCTTATTCTTATAATAGTTTAACGTTTTTAGATTTTTTGGTTTGATATGTGCAGAAAGTTAAATGCTTAATTTCGGATGTATTAATGGCTAAATTCGATATTGTCGTTAATCATTTTTTGTTAACGATTTATACTATATAATTAAAAAAATAATTATAAAACTAAATTTAAGCATAAGTATCTAACGAAAGTGTAAATAACTTCCTTTTAAATTGAAGCTCTCAACTAGCTCTACGTGGTAATAGAGCTACTTTTCTCAATTATTACATAAATATTAATTATTAATATTTAATTAATTTTTTTACTAAATTTTAAAATTTTATTTAAAAAATGTCTATTGCCATGTAGAGCTAGTGGAGAGCTTCAAGTTAAAAAATATTATATACACTTTTGTTAGATACTTGTGCTAAAAAATGTAAATTTAATTTAATATTTAAATATACGGCCTATAAAAAATCCGAAATTAATGATCTTCATGTTTGATGAATTAGTTTAGTCCGCATCCTAGTGTCTCATTGGAATACAGGAATAAACCAAAATTATAATATATAATGGCATGCACATTGAATTTCTTATTGAGAACGATAAATTTAGTTAATCTCCAATGGGTACGTAAGTTTGTGGTTTGGCGTATTATGCGCTGTACGTACGTACATCGCATTGCATTGAACCATAATCATTTTTGTCATATGAAATATTGAGTCTGAGCCTAATTAAAGGTTGACTCTTGGGAGTGAATAGCCTTACTAGTAACGATTATTACGATTAATTGTAATTGATTTTTATGGCAATTTCATAATGTGGAATGCAGATACATATTAATTTTAGCCAATCAGCGTAATTTTATGAAAAAGAGATGATGTTACAAAACTTTTTTTTTGTTTTTCTTTCTTTTCTTTGAGTAATTTGCCTGTATATAGTTAGCACTCTATACTTAACTACCGTCATAAAGTAAACTCTACGATGACACTACCCTTAATTAAGTGTTTCGCTAACCCGTAACGTCCTACTCAGCATCTGGATTTTCGGCCTCAATAATTCCAGATCGACCGCATAGCCTAAATCTTGGATAGATCGACAACCTTAAACCTTACAGCGCATACGTACCTGCAGAACTTAAATGTGTGACAGGTTACGCTAATTGCTCAACATCGGCCTATATTAAACAGTTTTTAAATGTTATGGTTAGATTGAAAGAGCGTTAGAAAGAATAGTTAGGTAAATCTATACCAAAATTATGAGTAGAATCTTTTTTCTTAGAGCACCAAGAGCGGTTTCATAGGCAAAATTTTGGAATAAAAAAAAAAAATTTCTTGATTTTGTCGATCAACCTGTCACACATTCTAGATGTGCTACGTACCTAATTGTTCTCACGTGATCAATAAAAGGGCTGTTATATGATCTGTAGGACCGTGATCCACTTTCCTTACAGCTTGTAACTCAGGTTTATGTTTGCGATCCTGAGCTAAGTCCTAAACTCTAAACTCATAGAAGTCATTATATGGGCTATGTTCTGCAAAAAGGGGGGAAATCAACAAAAAAAAAAGATCTTCAGAAAATCAATTTTTGTGTTAGTAAATTATAAGAAATTGCAAATTTTAATAATACCACTACTTTTGTGTTTAAGTAAAAAATGATTCTGATCGTATTTTAAATTAATTCATATAATTTTAAAAAATTTGTAAATTCCCCCCCTTTTTTGCAGAACATAGCCCATATGATTGGCTAATTAAAGTTGATCAAAACGTGATTGTTGCCAATCAAATCAAATGAATTTATAAAACAAAAAATAATAAATAATAAAGTATTCACTTCTAGATGAAGTTCTTCATTATTTTTGCACAGTATAACAGTGAATATAGAGTTCTTTCAAATCTAGAATGTAATTTCTTGTTAGGGGCTGTTACGTTCTCAAAAGTACTTTAAATGTATAAATAAGTTACCCGGTCAATTGATTTACATCAGCCAATCACACGAAATTTTCCTAAAAGGTCTAGACTATCGGAGTTTTTTTTTATCCTAAACTTTTTTAAAAATTAATCTTCAATCTGAGGTTCTTATGCACGTTATCCAGTAGATCAGAGGGAAATTTTATTGGTCGGTAAGTGAATGAATTAACAAAGCCATTACTTGAGCAGGAAAAAAAAGATAAAAAAACAATTTAAAAACTCGAACCAAGCACGATAATTTGTTATCGTATATCACTAAAAATGTGTATAATTACTCTGTATCTCATATTTAATTGTGCTAATTTGTTTATTCAATCATTTGATTCAAGTTTACGAACATATACTTATTTTATTCGCAATAGTTTAGTTTATGAATGTAAAATGCAATTATAGTACTACATATATAATTTGTTCGATTTGTATAAAACATCTTTTTCAACGATGTATTTAAAACAAACTATTCTAGTTCGTAAATACTTTCATTACAACTTCCTCTTATTTATTCATGTTAACTTAGCTTAGATACAATTTAAAATAATTATGGTTACATAACACTGCTCATCTAGTATCTTGGAATCTATTCATTGAATTCGAACATATTTACCGAGGGTCGATTCTAAGTTTGAGAATCAACTAATCATTCTTTTAAAAATTTTTGGGGGTTTTTTTTGAAGAAATGACTAGCTAATTCCTAGAACTAGTGATGTGATCCGTTGATCGGCAATCCAGATAACTGGTTGAAATCTGGATTTTTGTGTAATCTATAGTTGTTAACTGTAGTTAACTACTTGAACTAGGATAACTGTAAAAACTTTTGTTAACTATAGTTATCTATTAAAACTATGGTAAGCTATTAAAACTATGGTAAGCTATTAAAACTATACGAAGAATTTAAGTAATGCTCAACGCCTTTGTGACTTTTTTGATTAAGCTGCATGAACTATATGGATTGCCCCGCTTATTTTTACATATGAGTGCGTGAGAGTGAAAACAGGAAATAAAATTTAACCAATCCAATCATAAATTTTATTTCCTGATTTTCACTCTCATGCAATCATATAACCAATTTTGACCAAATAAGTACATATATAAAATTTTACAGATTTGAATAGTTCATATCACTAAGTATGCACTAAGTATGAAATATACAAAATTGTACTATATGAACTGTAATCTGTATCATCCGGATTTGATTTTGTGCAATCTGTATCATCCGGGTTGAAACAGTTCATATCACTACTCAGAACCAGATGCAATTTTAAGTTGAGAGTCGAATTTGAATATTATACCTATTTTTAATTTCATTCATGTTAATTCTGTTTAGTATAAAGCTTAATCAATCTTTTTGCATAAGCTATTTAGAGTTCATGATCAGCATCTTATTTACTTGTGTTATTTTGCTATTTAAAATAGCTATAATTACATAATACTGCTCGTTATTCGTGTTACTAATCTTAGTTTTATTTTAAGCAATGTATTAAAATTCACGAATTCATAAATTTTTTATCACTCTAAGTTTAATTGGTATTTAAATTTCTATAATTATTAAATTCGTGAATAATACATTTAATTATTTTGCATAAAAAAATGCATAGATTAATCGGACTGTTGAGGGGCTGATTCTTAATTTATAAACCAAAGCTCGTTCTCTCTTAGTAGCACACACGTGTGCTTGTATAGATGCACCAATCAGAATGCCTTTAAAAGTACGTACGGTGCAGGAAATTTAAAACCCTCAATATTTCTATGTAGAGATGATGCATAAACTCCGAAAATAAATTTCTTAATTATCGATCTCAATAAACGAAGGGTTAGAACTCTAAATCTCTTTGCGTAAAAACGATAAGTAGAGAACAATATATACATAATAACATGCTGCTGAGAATGACAAATTTAGCTTATCTTCACTGAGCTAACCAACCTTTATTCTATATAAAGTCATTGAAGTTTTTAGATTTCCTGCACCTTACGTACGTATACAGTATAGTACCTTATTTGGTGCTAATAATTAGAAAAATATTTGCGCTTGATTTTCTTTATATTGTACTTACGCCCATAAACGCAGAGCTGGAAAATTCAGAACGATCTTCCTGTTAACATATTGCGCAATAATTGAATTACCTGAGAGAATATGCATGCACATCCCGAAATAACATGGCGTTACGTGAAGGAGCGATTGTACTGTATCCATACGTACGTACTGCACGTACAGTGCAAGAAATCTAAAAATCACAATCTACTTATAGAGTTATTTCCTTAATTATTATTAGCATCAATAGAGTACATAAATACTTTATTTATTAAAGTCGAAATATTTGATTTCCAATGTACTAATTGCAGGCAGACAATCTTCCCACAGTTAATATAACGTATAATTGTAATTTAGTTAAATCAAATATTTTTTTAAATTATCGATTTTAATAAAGTATTTATTTACTTTATGATGCCAATAATTTAGGAAATAACTTGTTTATACTTGTCTCTATAAGGAAATTGTGGTTTTTAGATTTCTTGCGCTGTAGTACGTAGTACGTACAAGCAAAAATAACGCCCATGGTGTTATTTTTAAAATCGGGTGCTTCAAACTAGTATTCGATTAACGCACATCTAATATAATTTATTAGTGTGACAGTATATTAGAGATTCTGAAAATAAAATATGTGAATCTTTTCGTCTAACTTTTCCAAATACTATTCTTAAAATTCAAAAACTTAGTAATATGAACTTTTATAGTCGTGTGGTAACATTGCTTGATTGTAGTGTACGTACTAATGGATGGACTGTAAAGAATACAACATATGGTAAATGTATGGACTTGCATAAGATTAGATTGCATCAGACGTGACTTTATAACAAAAAAGAATTATATATACATACGTACGCACACTCAAATTGCAAAGGTATAATTCATTTTTGTTGAATTGAATTTATTTCAATGACTAACTTATCAGATATACCAACAATTTCTTTTATCGGAGCATTAATAGTCCTTTCTGTTATCTATTCTTTCTTTTACTACTTATATAAAAACGGAATCAAAGCAGTTCTTTCTTTCTTATCGACATTATGTATTTTTTTGATTATTGGCTATACTTTATTACTTATCGTTTTTATTAAACCTAATGTCCCTGACGACAATATAGAAAAACTAAGAGAGCAAGTCTTTTTTTTCCCAGAATATAATAGTACTTCAAATACTTTTGAATGCCTTAATAATAGTATAGATTATTCAGAACTTCAATCTAAATCTAGTCATACTACCATAGTTAATCAACTCTCAGGGTTTAGTACTATTGCAGTATTACTTTTTAACATTGTTGTTTATGGTGTAACTTCTCGATTAGGTCTTAGAAATACTTGCATTGTTGACGATTTGTTAATTCTCTCATGTTTTCTTGTACCAATCTTTTCATGGTTCTTTACTTCTAAATTTCTTTTTTATTTCCTTTATGATCATGCAAACCCTATCTATATTAAATTATTTTTGTCAGTATTTGCTTATATGAATTTATTTTCCTTTTTTTTCGTATGTTGGATGGTAGATGATTTTCACAATTTGTCCGTATTTCCATTCAATTATATAAGATTATTATTCAAAAATTCATTTACTTCAAAATACCATCGATTTAGCGTTATTAAACATATTATTGTATTTGTTTGTTTTATTAATTCACTTACAATGGTTTTTTGTGATGCGATGCAAATGGCTGGTCAAACTCGCCATCCCAATTTTACTTATACGTGGGATTTAGTACATTTAGATGCAATTTTGAATTTACAACTTTTAAACTTACTTACCGATGCACTTTACCTTATATTAAACCTTTGGTTGATTATAACTTGTTATTTCAAAAATTTCAAAAAAAAAATTATTCCCAAAAAAATTTTCTTTTTTGTCATTTTTATTTCTATAATAGAATGTTTTTTCGAATATGATGTATATTGTACCCCTAAAAAAGTTGATTCAATTTATTTCTTCATTCTTTCAACTGTTATAACTCGTTCAATTTCATCATTTTTTTCTCATGATAAAGATATCAAAGTAGTAGAACTTATGAAGCATGGGTTTAAATTTGATAATGGAGGCAATGAAGGAATTCCTTTTTACAGAGATCCATATAAATTTGTTTTTCTAACGGTTCTTTCTGAAGAACACGTATCTAGATTATTAGGTCAGCAAAGGCTTTATCTAAATGCTGATTTAGATGATGATAGGAAAAGTTTTGTTAGAAATTTTCAAAGGCTTTATCTGAAGTATTATCTGATATTTTACCTGAAGAAGCACTTAAAGAATCTATTTCCGAATATAAAGGAGCCAAACGAACGAAATGATATATTTGGAAAAATTTACGAAGAACTTTACGCAGATGAAAATTATGAAAATATTAAACAAATTAAAAAAATTGATAACAAAATTTATAAATACATCCGACTTATCAATAAAAATGACGGTAAAAATAAAATTGATAAAGACATCATAAATATCCCAGGCATAAGAAGAGGTTTATTTGCTAAGAAACTTATTAAACATGCGCTTGTTTATATGAATATTCTTGAAACAGGAATATTTCAATATTTTACTTATTCACATCGAGCAAATACACCAGAAGTACCAAAAGATGTACCAAATAAAGTAACAAATGAAGTAACAAATGAAGAAACAAATGAAAAACCAAAAGAAGAACCAAGAGAAGAATCAAAAGAAGTAACATATAAAGTAACAAATGAAGAACTAATTGAAGTAACAGATAAAAAAAAAAAAAAACGTGATAGTAAAGACAGCAAAAAAAATAAGAAAAAAGGAGAAGGAATGCTTTGGCTTGTAATCCCTGATATTTACGAATTTAGTGATTATGATCGTTATAATTTTAACAAAAGATTTAAAACAGAGAAAGATATTGAAAAAGGAACTACAATTAATGATATTGATGGTGAAAATATTATCGCTGAAGATTTCATTAATGATATTGATGATGAAAATGATATTAAAGATAGTAAAAAAGGAACTACAATTAATGATATTGATGGTGAAAATATTATCGTTGAAGATTTCATTAATGATATTGATGATGAAAATATTATCATTGATGATATTAAAGATATCATTGATGATATTAACGATATTATAAATGCTTTTAAGAAGAATGCTGAACCAGACATTGAAGGCCCTGATTATGGTGATAAATCAGACATTAAAGACTCTAAAAATGGTGATAATACAGACAATAAAGATGATAAACCAGACATTGAAGACCCTGATTATGGTGATAAATCAGATATTAAAGACTCTAAAAATGGTGGTAAATCAGACATTAGAAAGAATATTAAAGAGATTCTTGTTAATCCAAAACAGGAAAATATTAAAATTTTGAAAACTTTTCCTGATAAGTCAGGTATTGTTAAAACAATCATTATTGAATTTTTTCAATTTGTTATAAAAATTAAACGATTAGAGATTATGCTAAATATCAAAGATCAGAATATTAAAATAGAAAAATCTGAATAGAGGTAATCTTTATAAAATCATACTTCGGTGCTCAATGCACATAATTTTTTTTATAGTCAATATTTAGGACTAAGGTTTAGAAATTAGGGCAATATTAGATAATGGGGTGGGGCTTAAATGTTGGATGTAGCTATAAGTATTTTAGGGGCTAAACATTTTGCTTAAGACAACAAGCATTAATTATATAACAAGTTTTTGAGATACAACGATTGCAGAACATCACTAGTATTATTTGATTTTGTTATATAATAAAGATATATATTTTATAAGTTATATATATATATTTACATTGTTAATTAACATGTTAGAAGGTTTTATTATCATTATTATTGTTATTTTAGATACCGTTTAAACGCAAAATAAACGTTGATTTTCACTTTCCCGAAACTTACCTTCCTGAAATACCATTTCCGACCCCATAATTCCGAAATCCCTTTTTCCCGACAAGACATATTTCTGACAGTCTATTTTACTGATAGAAATTTTTTGTCGAATTTTTTTTTCCCGCTGAATTTCTGAAAAATTTTATTCGACAAACTTTTTTACCAACAAAACCCTTTCTCCGAACTCCTGTTCCTAGGCAAAAATTTTTTCCGAAGCTTTTTCACTGAAAAATATTGTTATATTTCCCCGAAAGGATGTTTCTCCGAAAAGATATTCCCCCCAAAGAAATATCCCTTCTCGATTGAACAAAATTGCATAAATCAGACTAACTCAATATAAACAGGCTAACTTTGTCGGTGAAATGTTTATCGGAAAATTAGTTTATACCTTTTTCAAGTTATCAGGTGACCCAGAATTTATAAAATAGTTGTAAATTCGATAAAACATCCTTCGGTAAAAGAGGTTTCAATAATATATTTCAAAGAAATAGAATGTCAGAAAAATGTATCATTCGGAAAAATGGCATGTCAGTAAAATAGACGTGAAATGGAAATTGCAGATAAATGACTTATCAATAAAATTTATTATCAATTAAATGATATTTCGGCAAAATGTGACTTTCGAAATTATGCCTTGTTAGTAAAATGGGATGTCAGTATTATGACTTCAGCGAAATGGTATTCCAGTAAAATTGATTTCGGGAAGTTAATTCGTAACCTTTTATTAATCTAAATATTTGGTATTTCCAAATCACGGAATAAAAAAAAAAAAGATTATCAAACAAATGTTATAATATAGAGTAATGTAATATTAAACAATCTAAACTTATAGTTATCTTGATATTTATAACCACTATTACTGGTAAATAAATTAAATATATATATAATGTGATCCAGTATCTATACATATCTTTTTTTTTGATCAGATTAGATAATTCGATAAAGTATTTTCAGTATTCTGCCATTCTGTAAAAATTTCCTAAATTTTCTTTCTTTTTTGAATCCATATTTCAAGATTTTATATTTATATTGTCGAACATGAGCTTACCTATATTAAATAACATAAGCTTTATCGAACTATCGGACTGATTTTCAAAACTCGTGAAAAAAATAATGCACTTGTATAATATGAATTTATACATCTCTTATAATTCGAAGAACCCGTTTCAACTTTTAAAATTAACCCAAATCGCTAATCCGGGTGAACCAATTCAAATAAAAATCATCTGGTTTTAACAAATTATGGCCAACCAAGACCAACTAACATTAATGTCAGAAGCAAAACTTCCAGCACACGGATAAGCGCATGACTTATTAATAATTAACATGGTGTATATTTCAGCTCAAGGATTGATATTGTTATATAATAATACAGTTAATTAATAAAAAATAATTAAAAACACGTAACAACTAATCGCGATTAATTTATGGCGATGGATCGGTCTTCGAAACTAATAATTTTCGGATTTCAATCTCATAAAAGTCCAGTTTAGATTAAATTACGGTCCTTACTGATAAAATAAGTATAATTTTTTTATTTTTACTAACAATGAGTAGCAATGAAAATTTACTGTTTTCATTTTTCAATATTTTTCAAAACGTAAGACATACACAATAATAATATAAGTGATTCAAGAATGACCAATTTGTCGAATTATGGTGTGGGAGACCAGATTCGTACGTTATCGTGCAAACTCTTATGATCATAGAATTTTTCTTGTTATTTTTTGTACGTTATTACATAAGCACAACAATCTCAAATTAAAATTCAGTTAGCAAATGATGACTTGTAAATCATGATCATAATTGTACGATAACATCGATATTTGTGCGATGATAAATATCATAAAATTCGTTCTGCCGGAATAAATGGTTGGCTGAAATGTGCTGCGCAGCGGCACATGTCAGCCAACCATTTGCTCCGACAAAACAAATTTCATGATATTAATCGTTACATGACCAATATCTTATAAGTATGAGGTGTAAAATACCTTATTCTAGAATTTATACGGTGTCATATATTACAGCATTGGGTTAAAAATTATCATTATAGTATATTGGTTTTAAAATAGGTATTTTACACCCTTTACCATACTATTTTGATCATCCAGTAATCTAAAATTTGATTAATCCACCTCTTAGGTTTATAGTTCAACATAGCTTAGCGCAGATTTCAAAAATCCTATCGTAAAATATTACACAAGAAACAAGCTTTTTGTTTGGTAAAGAAATTTTGCAAGATTTTGATCTCGGTCTGCTTGCCAAATGATGCTTAAAAGGTAATAACAAAATTTTGTGAAAGCTTATTTGCACTTTTAATATAATGCAAGTTACATTTTCTAAATTATCTAAATTAGTATCTAGGAAAATTTTAAATTATACTTTAAGTATAATATTTTAATAGCATTTATATTATTAAATAAAATATGAGATAAATAATAAAATTGTATTTCCTATTGATGATTGATGAACTATCATAATGAGAACTTCTTAAAACACTTAAGCTATTATTTCGAGGTGTAACTGTGGATCAGGTAAGAATCGATGTACGGATACCGATCCGGAATCGGGAAATATGTGTGATACGGATATCAGTCAATATAAAACAATACTCTATAACTACTAAACTCTATCTAAACCCTAATATGGTAGGCTACGATCGAGGCGTGTTGAGACTTTCAAATAGAGCTCTAGATTACTCTAATTCGGGGTCACGGGTTTATACTACTAACTTTATGTAATTTTGACTTATCGGGGGGTAATTGGACCGAAACTTTGAAGTCAGAATACTAGACTCTCTATAAGTCAAACTTTAATGAGCTTCTTTATTCTTTGAGCAAAAAGATAGGTCTTAAATAACTTTTGACCTTTGCTGCGTACATAAGGACTGTGCTTCTCTAATTTTTACTATCTTACTCTAATTTTCTAGTTTCTGAATTAGATCACGATACAAATTGTATCTAGAAGAGGATACAGATTCGAATTGGCTTAGATGGATACAAATTGTATCTAGCAATAGATACAAATTCTATCTGGCATTATATCTCTCTATGGGAAAAATTCTAATTTTTGCAGTGTTGATCTTTCCTGCTTTTTTCGTACTTAGGTTGTATAGTAATAATTGTAAAATACCACCAATAACATATCACTAGTAATAAAAATAACTTAGCAGAAACTTGAATTTTTGCCATTTATGATTATCATATGATAGTTATATAACTATTATATAATAAAAATATGATAAAAATATTTTAATAAAAAAATATAATAAATATATGATAATATGCTATATTAACTCTTTCTGTCGATCACTTGAACCAAATTTTCTGCTAACAAAAAAACTAAAAGAAAATCTGTTGGAGAGTTGAGTAAACTATAGTAGTGGTTTGTGGTTCTAAAAATTGAGGTCAATGTACTCTGGGGACTCCTTGCCATGTTTGGCATGCAAACCAAAAGCCTTGATAAGAGGAAAATGCAAGTAGCACTCTTGGCTAGTAAAAATTTTGGTGGACAACAAAAGCTCTGTCGACAAAGCTACATAGCCTATAGCTCTGAGAAAACTTTAGTGGTGGTTTTTAGACAACAAGAGGTCAACCTAGGTTTTACAGGAGACTCCTCTCTATATTTGGCATGCAAGCCAGAAGCAAACATACGAAGGAGGAAAAGGCAGATGGCACTCTCTCTGTGTGTAAATTTTGTAGAACAAAAGTTCTGTCAACAAAACTAAAAGTTTATTCTTGGAGTCCAGGAGTACAACAGATTCTTTACTTTTTTTTTAACACACTCTTTTGAATTTTGGCTTTTCTGCACTCATCTCCTACTTGTCATCATTTTTTTACAAAATTTTTCAAAAAAAGTAGGGATTTGGCTACCTCCCTCCAAATGATTAATATTGTTTACCACTTCCATTTTTAGAAGTTGTCATTGCAATGTGGCAAATTAGGGAAACAACAAACACGTTTCAGAGCGTGTAGCGATTTCTATTATTGGATTTAATTTGTGAAAAGGTTTTTAGTTTTTTTTAGATGCTTTTATTAGTATCATATAAGATATACGCTATCCTGAAGTTACATGTATAATATTTTTTTTAACCTGGCACAGATTATAATAGTGCTCTTGCCAATTTTGTTTCTTCTTTTTTTATCCTGTCTTTTTTTTTCTTTCTTTCTGTTTAGGGTTTTTTATGTAGTTTTTTTTTGTGGTATTCGTTTTGGTATTTTTTTTTTGGGG
>CAJVPY010002693.1:0-15573 GCA_910591965.1 Dentiscutata erythropus | reverse complement strand
ATAAGTTTTTATTAAAAAAATTAAACTTTTTAATAAAAACACAGGCAAATTTGCCTGTGTTACAATTTAAGGGATATATTATATATATATAATATAAGACATTTAGCATAGGAGCTGAGCCCAGACTATATCATATCTTTAAATATATCACAATGTATGTGGGATATGCCAAACTTGGGTATCTCAAAGAGACAGCTGGGTTTTAGTCTAATTAGATTATTAAATAGCTTAGTTTTGTATTAAGTTGTAAATATTTAATAAAATTTTAGTATGCGGTTATCAAAGGAAAAAAAAAAAAGTAAGTTATCTAGCTAACATTTCCAGAATATTACATAATATCTGTCATGGCTTTTATACAATATCGGCTTTATATCTTTAGACTGATATTTTAAAGATATATAAAATTTAAAAATTTAAACAAAAAAATAATAATAATTTATATATAATAAAGTTTTATATATAATTATTTGCTATTTAATATACTTACAAAGATAAATAATTAAGAAGTATGGTAATATAGTAAAGTGATAAAATTGTTATTCTTTAAATAATTTAAAGTAAGATACAGAGTTTAATTCCTATTAAAAACATTTTCAAATAAATATACTAAATATAAAATATTAATATTAAAAAAAGAAGATTTATAAATATATAAAATAAAAAAAGATAAAGATAAAGATAAAGTAAAGGTAAAGTAAATATAAAGAAGATAAAAATTAAAGTTGTAAGCAAAATGTAATTATAAATAAAAAAAAACAAAAAGAAAGAAAAGTAATAAAGAAAAAGCAAAAAAATAAAGAAAAAAAAATTCAAAATATTCTAGGTGATTGTTTAAAGATAATTATATCATCTAATTATTACTTTAAAACATTTACCTATTAGCTTTTTTTATCTCTATTATATCTGTTTATACTATTAGCCTATTAGTCTATAATCATTTAGGCTAATTATTTGAAGATATTAATCATTAACCTTGTATTATTTTACAGATTATTGGATATTTTTCCTATCATTAAGCTGATATACAACATATTTTCTTAAAATATTCACCTATTAGCTTTTTTTCATCTTTATTATATCTGTTTATAGCTATCAGCCTATCAACTAGGCTAATTATTTAAAGATATTAATATATATATATATATATATATTTTTTATTTCTTCGGCAAGTCTAGTCATGACTTTGGTCCAGCTATATTATAGTTGACTCTATGCTACTAGTGTTACAGAACCTCCATAACCCCATACGGGTATTATGTGTATCCACCTGGTATCCATTGTCCAACATTTCCCCGGTTCCCTCATTGGGGCCTAGGTCCGACCGCCTGCACAACACTCTGGAGAGGCCGAAACACCTTATCCTTAAACCGCTATTTCACGAGCCAATCGGGTGGCACCATGAGTTCATGTAGTACCCTCTCAGACTTTTTAGACCTCACATTACGTCTCGTGACTTCGGTTATTCCAAATCGGGGTTCTAGCATGGCTTTTCTTCACAGCCACAGCTTCTCAGAATAATTATTCCCCGAATATGTCTATCTGTAGATATCCCGGGTTCCCTGTACCCCGCGGTGTTTCACTTCTATATTTGGTTTTTCATTATTTCGCTACTAGGAGGAATTGAACTTGCAACCTTACGATTTGTAACCTGGGAGCATAACTGCTATGCTATCGACCCACAGGTCTGAAGATATTAATATATTATTTTACAGATTATTGGATATTTTTCCTATCATTAAACTGATATGCAACATATTTTCTTAAAACATTTGCCTATCAGCTTTTTTTATCTCTATTATATCTGTTTATACTATCAGCCTAACAGTCTATAATCATTTATGCTGATTATTTGAAGATATTAATCATTAACCTTGTATTATTTTACAGATTATTGGATATTTTTCTTATTATTAAGCTGATATATAACATATTTTTTTAAAAAAGTCATCTATCAGCTTTTTTCATCCCTATTATATCTGTTTATAGCCATTAGCCTATCATCTAGCTATCACCTAGCTATCACCCAGCTATCAACTAGGCTGATTATTTGAAGATATCAATATATTAGCCTTATATTATTTTACAGATTATTGAATATTTTTCCTATTATTAAGCTGATATGTAATATATTTTCTTAAAACATTTGCCTATTAGCTTTTTTCATCTCTATTATATCTGTTTATAACCATCAGCCTATCATCCAGCTATCACCTAGCTATCAACTAGGCTGATTATTTGAAGATATTAGGATAATATTTTTGATTTTGACCAGTGTATGTAGCTGTGTTCACATGACAAATCGATATGATCTGATGTCTCTTCTCCATTACGTAGTCATGTTTGCATGAAACTGATGTGGTCTCGGTTCCCAACTTCTGTTATCGGTGCAGGGTTGTAGCACGTGACGTGTAACCTTGACCACATTTTCTACAGGGGGATCCCCAAAATTCCAGGTCGTAATGACCGGAATGCGTCGTGGTTAGGGTCGGGATTAGGGCTGAGTTAGGGTTAGCGGGAGCTATAGGCTATAGTAAAATTATCAGCTGGGCACTTTTCACTTAATGAACGACTATTGTTTCATTAGTAAATTCTTAGTGATCTTGGGGCAAAATTGATCGACTCCGGCCCTTCCGACCAGAGTTCCGAATTTTCCGACCCGGAATTTTGGGGATCTCCCTGTAGGAGTTCCTTGACCACTCACCTTCTCTTTTCGATCAGCTAACTTTTTGTCAACATTCATGAGAATAAGGGATTCATTCATTACCAAAAATCTGCAGGAATGAATAATCCTAACGGAATGTATCAAGTTGGTTATTGTTATTATTTATTGAAATAGAGCGTTTAATGAATTATCTAAAATATGCTGAAGCTGGTAATACTATGGGACTTTAAAATTGCATTACGGAATTGCTGTGGAAAAAAGTAAAGACAACTATAGTAATTGGGTTAACAAGTATTTTTAATTTGAGTAACATAAAATCAGCTTCTGAACTCTAAGTGATTACCTATAAAAGTTGTACCACTCGATAATGATATTTAACTCTAAATAATGGTACACTTGCAATTAAATGATTTAAATCGTTTATATCAGATTTTATTTAAAAATAAAATGAAAAGGATTTATAATAAATTGGTTACTAGTGGAACATTTGAGCTTGCCAACTTTATCGAGAAGGGATTGGATTTGATAAGGATGAACGTAAGGCATTCATTTATTATCAAAAATCTGCAATATAGGACATGTTGATGGAACATATAATGTTGGATGTTGTTATCGAGAAGGAGTTGGAGTTGAAAAGGATGAACGTAAGGCATTCATTTATTTTCAGAAATCAGCAGCGCTAAAGGAACACTTAATGTTGGATATTGTTATGGAAACGGAATTGGAGTTGAAAAGGATGAGCATAAGACATTTATTTATTATCAAAAATCTGCAGAGATGGGTCACGCTAGTGGGGAATATATGGTCGGAGAATATTATCGACATGGGATTGAAGTTGAAAAGGATGAACATAAAGCATTTATTTATTTTCAAAAATCTGCAGCGATGTGGAATGTCAAGCGTTGCAGAATGTTATCGAAATGGAATTGGAACAACAAGAAATCTACGTAAAGCAAAATACTGGTATCAAAGGTAAGCTTGAGTTTAAATTTATGCGATGGTACTGTAACGTTTCGCAATGAAATCATAAGGTCAGATGCAATTAAAATCAAAGATGATAGGGCAGAGTGATAGCTCCTAACCTAAAATTTTTTGATTTTGTAAGCAATTACATCTGATCTTAAATTCTATTGGTAGATCTGGGATCATGAAACTAAATTATTTAATAATCTCATATGATATATTTAAATCGCGATTAGGGAAAAAGATTTAACATCTGGTATTATGATAATTTATTGTAAACTATATATATCGTTATTATTATAATTTAAAATTGATTAAATTTTGTAAATAAATATTAGCTACAAACGAATGGATACATAATTCTGAAATTAAAGATGATTTGAAAAAACTATTGATCGAAAATGAGTATCAATTATCTTGGATTTCTTATGATGAATTTGAAGATATCGAAGAGATAGGTAAAGGTGGATTTGCAACTGTATATTATGCCAATTGGGAAAATAAAAGTCAAACTATACACAGAACTGTTGCGCTTAAATTATTTTATAAATCAAATGATTGTCAAGAGAATTTATAAAAGAGGTAAGCCTTTATTAATACGTACTTTTTATTAATTATATTATTCGTGATTTCTAATAATTTGGATATATCCTTCTTTTTTAATTTCGTGATTTTTAATAATTTGGATATATCCTTCTTTTTTAATATGTAATAAGTTAAAAGCATTTTGTGATATCGGTCTTAAAAATCCAACTTTTTTAAAGTGTTTCGGTATATCAAAAGACAACACTTCTCAAGATTATATTCTTGTCATGGATTATGCTTATGAAAGTAGTTTGCGCAAAAATCTACAAACTATAGTGGAAAGATAAGTTAAATCTGCTACAATGTATTGCATCAGATCTTCAAATAATTCATTCTCATGACCTTATTCTCGAGATTTGCATAATGGAAATATATTGTTAAGTAGCTTAAAGTGCTTACATTACAGATTTAGGATTTTCAATGACTGCTAATATTGCATTAAAATCAGAATCCAATGGAGTTTATGGAATTTTACCTTACGTTGCTCCTGAAGTTTTGAACAACAAGACATATTCTAAAGAATCTGATATTTACTCATTTGGTATAATCATGTGGGAAATTTTATATGGAAAACCAGTATCTTACAATCAAAAACTTACTATATCGCAACTTTGTTTTTTAATGTTTTATCGTGATTTAAGACCTGTTGTTAATAAAGAAGCGCTACCATGTTACGTAAACCTTATGGGAAAATGTTGGGATAAATATCCAGAGAAACGTCCAACGGCAAAAGATCTTTGTAAAGTATTTGAGGAATGGAAAGGTGATGAAAACGGTTTATTAGACTAAATGAATCCAAAACAATACCGAAGAAGCGTACTATGAGAATATGTTCAAAGGTGGAAGCAAGTTCATCAACACGCGTGAGATTACTGAAAAGTTATCTGAAATGACTTCAGTCAGCAAGGAAATTGAACTTCTAGATGTTCCGGATGGCTTTTGGAATTTTGTTTTTAAAAAAAAGATTTTATGTATACAATTTTTCATAAGAAATTTATAGTATTTTAGGTTATTTAATATTTTGTATTAAATATTATTGGATTTAAATTAATATTTATTTTTTGTATTATTTAATGTTAAAAATATACCATTATCTATAAGATTAATCCAAGCTTAACAATAGTTTAGTAGATATTGAATATATTCTAGGTTTACTATTACTATAATTTTGAAATTTGTTAAAGTTTAAATTATCGACTAAGGATGACAATGTTTTAAACCATTAAAACGCATTATTAAAATTTATTAAAAATACATTTATGAGTAAAAAAATAAATTTTTACAATGTTTTATAGAAATTCCTCTTGAGAAAATTCATTTGAACTTTACAAAAATTACTGATAAATGTGGTCAAACTTGTCAAAAAGTGTGCTGATCAAAAAAATCGCAGATAACTTAAAAATTTTACTATGAAATCATCTTTTAACATTTTAACAAAAAATTTACATACTAAATTTTGGTATAAACTATACCCTAACCTAATGAGGTTTTACTTTTTGATAATCACGTTACACCAGACCTTAATTGTTACAAAAACTTTATCTAACATCTTTCATTATACAGTATGGATTTAGTAGAACTTGCTAATAACTATTTCACAAACCATCTACATCTATCCAACACTAACCATAAATCAGGCCAACTTTAACCTAAATCGAGCCAACTTTGTCTTTAGATACGTACATATATAAAGGTATATAATCAATTATATACCATGACAATAATAACTTTCTTTTACTTGAGATAATAATCTAAATACCAGTATACAAATAAATAGTAAATTTGGTTAATTATGAATAAATTGAATATATCGATATTACTTACCAATATGGAATTTCAATATCATCAATGAATTGACTAGGTGCTACTGTATAATGTATACATATAAATATATTAAAATACAGTTTAAGGGTAGGGTGAACGATTTCCATTTTTAGTAGTAATAACTTGACAAATATAGTAAAATCGATTTTCATATGTTTTTACTATTTAATTTGCCTAGATTGTACAATATAAATAACATATGGGGCAGCGTCAACTAAAACACGGCTTATGGCATTTTTTGCAAAAATGAGTTAACTATACCATCATATAAAGCAGGAATTTTTCTATATAATTTTACATTTAAAGCATTGATATACATAATAAAATTTTTGCCGATGCCTTCTTTTTGAAATGCTGTACGTACGTATACATTTAAACGTGATCTAAAATTAGAATTTGGATATCCGGTTGTCGATCCTTGCTGCAGAGTCATAGAAAAGGATTCGTATGATTGGCTAGCAAATGTCGATCCAACAGGTTATATCATCATTGTTATTGTTACACCAAATTTTAAGCGTGATTTTCTCAAAATAGAAAAAATGCCATAAGCCGTGTTTTAGTTGACGCTGCCCCATATGATCATCACCTTTAAAAAAAAATTAGTAACGTGATTACTATTGAAATGTAAATCGCTTCACCCTACCCTTAAATCTAATTAAAAAAATAAATATCATTACCTCCATTTACTATATGAAATTTTTACAATTATTAACATTACTAATTTTTTAAAGAATATAAATAAATATCAATATTATTACCTGGCTTGGGGAGTTCTGGAAGATGCAAAAATCGACTTGTATAAATAGCTTGTGGATGTGTCTGATATTTGAATTGTGTCGATTTGATTTGATCATAAATTGAGAAACTTTTGCCTGAGTCTTTAATTTGGTTACATAATTCAGTTTCTTCATTTTTCAAATCTTCAAAAAAATGATTCAGCGAATTAGCTAATTCTCCAGCAGTTGGTCGGTTTTGAGGTTCTGCGTCTAAGCATTTATTCATCAAATCCAAAAGTAATTGTGGAGCTTTACATCTGACATCTGGTCTACGACCTAAACAAACTTGAATCGCTAGACTTTCATTATGTGGAATATCATGATATGGAGGATATCCAGTAAAAATTTCTGACATAATTATTCCGAAAGAATAAATATCAGATTTTTGAGTATATTCCTTTCCATTCGTATACAATACTTCTGGTGCAATATAGGGAAGCACACCATAAAGTGCTTTAGAACTTGAGTCTTGTGACACTGGCTTACATAGGCCAAAATCAGTAATGTAAGAATTATACATATCTTGATTAACTATATTTCCAGAATGAAAATCTTTATGCACTAATTTGGCTTCATGAATTATCTTAAGCCCATCGGCCATAAAATATAGGTTTGCTATTTTAGCTTTCCAATCAAATTCATCATATTTACTATCTAACAATTGTCGGAGACTTCCCTGCTTCGCATATTCCATAACCATCATGTAGTTACCATCTTTTGAATTCTTAGTTATTCCATAAATCGCAATAGCCGAATCGCCCCCATGTTTGTGTTGATTTTTAACCTAAAATATTAATTAGGATAAATAAAATTACTACATTTTAATAATTGTATATTAAATTCGTACGTACTTCTTCTAAGAATTCACGTTTTATATCTTTAGAATTATAAAGACTTTTTAAACAAACATCTATTTTCGAACTTCTCTCCCATTCATTCTTCCACTGATTAAAATCTGTAATATATCCGTCAATCCATACTGCCTTAAAAACAGTGCCAAAACCTCCTTTAGCAATATACTTTATATTTGAGAATTTGCTAAAGGGTATCCATTCAATTATGTCTTTAAATTTCTCTGCATTAACTTGGGCTTGTTGAATTAATTGATCAATGTCATAATTTTCGCTTGTCCAATTATGAAATTCTTTCTCAAATCTTAATAGGATGTTGGAAAGAAAAATAATAAATATAATAATATAATTAAACTAAAATTTTAAAAAATAATTATACCGCCTATCATGGCAATTATTTATTGTGTTAGAATTATCATTATTTGAATAGTGGATTACACTATAAATAATTCGCAGTTACCGTACTTACCAACTATTATGTTGCATAAGTGATTTGTTAGTTTTGTTCGTTTTATAATGGATTTATAGTAATTTGTCGTAAAAAGCTCTGTTACTGTACTTACTGACTATTGTGGTTGCGTAAGTGATTTAGATAAGGATATGTTAGTTTTGTAATGGACTTATCATGATTGTATAGTGACTGGCTGGAAAAAGTTCGGTTATTGTACTTACTAACTATTGTGTTGCGTAAATGATTTAGATAGGGTTATGTTAAGTTTGTAATGGACTTATCGTGATTTGTAAAGTAATTTACTGTTACTGTACTTACCGACTACGGTGGTTGCGTAAATGATTTAGATAGTTATGTTAGTTTTATAATGGACTTATCGTGATTTTTTATAGTGATTTACTGTAAAAAGTTCGGTTACTGTACTTACGTGCTATGGTTGATTTAGGTAAGGTTGTGTTAGTTTTGCAGTGATTTGTATAGTGATTCGCCGTAAAAAATTCGGTTACTGTACTTACAAACTATAAGTGATTTAGATAGGGTATGTTAGTTTTGTAATGGATTTGTTTTTTTTTTCGATTACTTACCGACTGCGGTGGTTGTGTAAGTGATTTAGATAAGGTTATGTTAGTTTAGTAGTGGACTTATCGTGATTTGTATAGTGATTTGCAGTAAAAAGTTCGGGTACTGTACTTACGTGCTATGTTTGATTTAGATAAGGTTGTGTTAGTTTTGTAGTGATTTGTAGTGATTTGTATAGTGATTTGCCGTAAAAAGTTCGGTTACTGTACTTACAGACTATAAACGATTTAGATAGGGTTATGTTAGTTTTGTAATGGACTTATAATGATTTGTTGTAAAAAGTTCGGCTATTGTCTTACTTGCTATGGTTGTTGCGTAAATGATTTAGATAGGTTATGTTAGGTTTGTAGTGGACTTATCGTGATTTCTATAGTGATTTACTGTAAAAGTTCGGTTACTGTACTTACCGACTACGGTGATTTAGATAGGGTCAGTAATGATTTGTATAGTGATTTGCAGTAAAAGTTCGGTTACTGTACTTACGTTCTATGGTTGTTGCGTAAATGATTTGGATAGAGTTGTGTTAGTTGTATAGTGATTTGCTGTAAAAAGTTCGGTTACTGTCTTACTTGCTATGGTTGTTGTGTAAATGATGTTAGGTTTGTAATGGACTTATCGTGGTTTCTATAGTGATTTACTGTAAAAGTTCGGTTACTGTACTTACCGACTACGGTGGTTGCGTAAGTGATTTAGATAGGGTCATATTAGTTTTGTAATGATTTGTATAATGATTTTGCTGTAAAAAGCCCGGTTACTGTACTTACGTGCTATAGTTGTTGCGTAAATGATTTAGATAGAGTTGTGTTAGTTGTTGCTGTAAAAAGTTCGGTTACTATACTTACCGACTACGGCGGTTGCGTAAATGATTTAGATAGGGTTATGTTAGTTTTGCAATGGTGATTGTAGTGATTTGCTGAAAAGGCTCGATTACTGTACTTACTCGCTATGGTGGTTGCGTAAGTTTATATAGAGGTATGTTAGTTTTGTAATGGACTTATCGTACTGTAAAAATTTCGGTTACTGCACTTACCCACTATGGTGGTTGCATAAGTGATTTAGATAGGATTATGTTAGGTTTGTAATGGACTTATCGCGATTTTTTTAGTGATTTTCTGTAAAAAGTTTGGTTACTGTACTTACTCGCTATGGTATTTGCGTACAGTAAGTGATTTAGATAGGGTTATTAACTTTGTAATGGGCTTATTGTGTTTGTATAGCAGTGTTGGCCGATTGTATGTCATTTAAATTTTTTAAAAGATCATAATCATATACATAAATCATATGATATATGATTACTTGTCATATGATCGTTATGATTATATGATTTATATATTTGAGCATTATTAAACATCTTTGTGAACTTAAAAAAACTTTTCTTAAAAAAAATGTACGAAACAAGCTGTTCTATCGTATTTCAACTTATAAACCAGCAACATTTAACACAGCCACTCACAACCTAATATAGTATCATATTTCAATATCAAATTTTTAGAATTTTATATATTAAATTCCCTCATATATATTAACTTTAATATGATTTCTCTATCAACGTGATTTAAAACCAATTCAAACGGGTTGATATTAACGAGGGTCACCTGTATCTATATAACTAAAAGTCATAGAACATATAAATTTGCATGATCTATGACTGGTTATATAGATCATATTGGTCATATAACGTTATAGATCATATACCCTGCAAAATGACTAAATGGTCATATAGATCATATTGGCCATATCCAACACTGTTGTTATAGCGATTTTTTGCAAAAAGTTCGGTTACTGTACTTACTAACTATTTTGGTTGCATAAGTAATTTAGATAGGGCTATGTTAGTTTTGTAATGGACTTATCATGATTTGTATAATGCTTTGCTATAAAAAGTCCGGTTACTGTACTTACTTGCTATGGTTGTTGCGTAAATGATTTAGAGGGTTACGTTAGTTTTAGAATAGACTTGCATACTGATTTGCTGTAAAAAGCTCAGTTACTGTACTTACTAACTATTTTGGTTGCGGAAGTAATTTAGATATGACCTATTGGTTTTTTAATGGACTTATCATGGTTTGTATAGTGATTAATTGTAAAAAAACTTACAGACTATTGTGATTGCGTAAGTGATAATAGGAGTATATTAATTTTGCAATGAATTTTGTATAGTGATTTGCTGTAAAAAGTTCGGCTACTGTACTTACTTGCTATGTAGTTGTGTAAGTGATTTAGATAGGGTTATGTTAGTTTTGTAATGAACTTATCGTAATTTGTAGTAAAAAGTTCGATTACTGTACTTACAGGCTATAGTGGTTTGTAAGTGATTTAGATAGAGTTATGTTAGTTTTGCAATGGACTTATCGCGATTTGTATAGTGATTTGCTGTAAAAGTTTCGGTTACTGTACTTACTGACTATAAGTTATTTGGGGTTGTAATGGGCTTATCGTGTTTGTATAATGATTTTCTGTAAAGATTTCGGTTACTGTACTTACCGACTATGGTGGTAGCATAAGTGATTTAGATAGGGTTATTTTAGTTTTGTAATGGACTTATCGTGATTTGTATAGTGATTTGCTGTAAAAATTTGGGCTACTATACTTACCCGCTATTATGGTTGCATAAGTGATTTAGATAATGGACTTATCGTATTTGTATAATGATTTGCTGTAAATAGTTCACTTACCGACTACGGTGGTTGCGTAAGTGATAGATAAGGTTATGTTAGTATTAATCGTGATTTGTATACATCAGGAAATTTTTGAAAATGTGTAAATTCATTGTTCAATAAAATCCTACATACCTTGCATTGTACAACGATTTTTATTAAAAAAAAACTAAATTTAACAAATTTGCAAATTTGCTGATTTTGGTTTTTTCTTAATAAAATTGTTGTACAATGCAAGGTATGTAGGATTTTATTGAACAATGAGTTTACACACTTTCAAAATTTCCTGATGTAGTGATTTGCAGTAAAAAGTTCGGTTACTGTACTTACGTGCTATGGTTGTTGCGTAAATGATTTAGATAGGGTTGTGTTAGTTTTGTAGTGATTTGTATAGTGATTTGCTGTAAAAAGCTCGGTTACTGTACTTACAAGCTATAAGTGATTTAGGTAGGGTTATGTTGGATTTATCGTGATTTGTATATGATTTGCTGCTGTACTTACAGGCTATAAGCGATTTAGATAGGATTATGTTTTGTAAAGGATTTGTATAGTGATTTGCTGTAAAAAGTTCGGTTACTGTACTTACAGACTATAAGCGATTTGATAGGGTTATGTTAGTTTTGTAATAGATTTGTTGTAAAAAGTTCGGTTCAGTATTTACCGACTACGGTGGTTGCATAAATGATTTAGATAGGGTTACGTTAGTTTTGTAATAGTGATTTGCTGTAAAAAGTTTGGTTACTGTACTTACTTGCTATGGTTGTTGCATAAATTTAGATAGGGTTATATGGAATTTGTATAGCGATTTACTGTAAAAAGTTCGGTTACTATACTTACCGACTACAGTGTTTGCGTAAGTGATTTAGATAGGGCTATGTTAGTTTTGTAATAGTGACTTGCTGTAAAAAGTTCGGTTGCTGTACTTACGTGCTATGGTTGTTGTAAATGATTTAAATAGGACTGTGTTAGTTTTGTAGTGATTTGTATAGTGATTTGCCGTAAGAAGTTCGGTTACTGTACTTACAAACTATAAATGATTTAGATAGAGTTATGTTAGATTTATCGTGATTTGTATAGTGATTTTGCTGTAAAAGGTTCGGTTACTGTACTTACGCGCTATGGTGGTTGCGTAAGTGGTTTAGATAGGGTTATTGTTAATTTTGTAATGGACTTATTGTGATTTGTATAGATTTACTGTAAAAGTTCGTTGCTGTCTTACTTGCTATGGTTGTTGCGTAAATGATTTAGATAGGGTTATGTTAAATTTGTGATGGACTTATCGTGATTTGTATACCCTATAAGTGGTCCGGGTTGGTTTCAGGAATGCACGAAATGGCACGTTATATCACATCATACGGAACGGCACGTTGGCTCGTGGGACACTTAAAGATCACTGAACCCAGTGATTGACAATCACAGATAAACATATCATGACGTTATTTGTTTACCAGAACTAAACAAACTGGCCTAAACTAACTCCTACCCTAACCCTAAACTAACCCTAACCTAGGCGAGTGATTGTACTGTGATGATCACTGGGTTCAGTGCAGGGACGGGGAATAATATCGATTTAATTTTGCAAAAATATTTATCGATATAGTCAATTATATCGATATACCCATGATTGACCAACCAGAATGCAAAGTTTTGTATAACGGTTCACAGATAACGTGATATAAACTAAAATTTCGATTTACTTCCGGCATGTTCGTTGATTGTCTACTTTACTGAAACTTACCGATGGTTCAAGTTATCCAAATTTATATTGCCCGGCCCGAATTATTCTTTTAATTTTGCCCGAGTGCATATTGTTACACTGCATTAAAAATTGCAAAAATATCGATTTCCCCATAGTTTGGCCTAAAATTATCGTTTTGTATATGATCGATGCAAATCGATATTATTCCCCGTCCCTGGTTCAGTGTTCTTTAATCTTCCCCTGCTCTGAGTATCTTAACAAAAAAAATTCCTTTACATCATATGCAGTTAGTTTGCTCATACTATGTTGATTACTAATTAATCCACTTGTTTGTATTTGTTACAAAGCCCCTAGTTGTCCCACAAAAAATTCTCCATCTGTAATATTGGCCAATCGAATTTCAGGATCAGGTGTAACGCAAAAATCGAAGCGAACCCACTTTTTTACAAAAAAACAAAAATGGCTTAAATTTTAATTATGAAACCACCTTCTACGTCCTAATTAAAAATGTTCCTCGTGAAATTTTACTAATAAAACAACCATAACCCTACGCTGTTCTCACCCTAACACGCGGCTTTAATTTTATACGCAACTTTTTACTTCAGTACTTAGAAAACAAAACGCGTTTGTTTTGACCATCACGTTACACCTGATCTTGAATTTTGATTGGTCAAAATCACAGAAGGTGGGAAATTTTTTGTGGGGGATGGCTAAAGCCAGATACGTTTATATGTTTTTGATTATTTAATTAAAATTAGGGTAAGGGTTAGTTAGAGGTTTGTTTCTTGTATTTTTGACGTTTTTCACTTTTTTTCTTTGTTTTTGTCTCGTCGAGTTAATCAAAATTTATATTTTGATTGGCTGTTTGTCACATGAACGCACCTGGCTTTAGACGGTCCCGCTGGCTAATAGCTAAGGCCAATTTTTTTTACTTTCGGTCAGAAATTTACTACAATTTTTTCTCAACCTTGCTCGTCTTTGATGTTAGTTCATTTTTTCTTCGGAAATTTTCGGATCCTTGCTTTCTATTATCTAATTCTGGCTGACATTATCATTCTGGCCTAAATTATACTGCCTAAAGTCATGTGATCTTAAGCCGCATTAGCCAGCCGATCATATTATATCGGCTTGCTTAGCCGGCTAAGCTGTCTTAGCTGCGGCTGCCCAACCGGCTTGTAACACTACTACTACGTCATTCGTGTTACGTACGTACGTGAATTTACGTCGTGCCAAATCCCGTGCCGATTTGACTGCTGCAAAACCCGAGCCATTTACGGTCCAATTGGCACGGGTATACGATCACACACGGCCCACCGAATCCGTACGTACCAACTCGGACCATACCCGTACGTCGATCCGGTACATTTTTCTTATAGGGATAGTGATTTGCTATAAAAAAGTTCGGTTATTGTACTTACTAACTACTGTGGTTACGTAAGTGATTTAGATATGTTATGATGAACTTATCGTGATTTGTATAGCGACTTGATGTAAAAAGTTCGTTTACTGTACTTACGAACTATTTTGCGCAAGTGATTTAGATAGGGTTATGTTAGTTTTGTAATGGACTTATCATGATTTATATAGTGATTTGCTGTAAAAAGTTCGATTACTGTACTTGCTATGGTGGTTGCGTAAGTGATTTATATAGGGTTATATTAGTTTTGTAACGGACTTATCGTGATTTGTATAGTGGTTTGCTGTACTTACGAGCTATGGTTGAGTAAGTAGTAATAAAGTTATCTTCTAAGCTTTTTTAAGCTGCTAAAATTTATAAATACACATTATGCTTACGACATCTTAACTAATTCATAAGTTTTCATTGCCCACATGTCATTTGGCTTAATTTCTAATAATTTCTTCAAATCAGCAATTGACTCGGAATATCTTTTCATCATATAATTAATCTCTCCTCGATATCTTAATGCAATTGTATTAGGTTCAATTTCTAGCAATCTAGTTAAATCTTCAAATGCTTTATCATATTTGCCCATAATAAAAAATAATTTTCCTCGGTAGCTTAATTCAAATACATTAGTTTGATCTTTTTCTAGTGATTTTGTTAATTCTTCAATTAAATTAACAAACATATTTTCATATCCACCCATAATAAAATAACCCTTTCCTTGATATTCCAACGTCAATGCATTCTTTGATTTTTTACTAATGTCTTCATTAGTTATTGCTGTCAATAGAAATATATAGACAAGATTAAATTTTAAATATGCAAAAAATGGTTAAACCTTTTGAATAAATTTACCAGTATATTTAAAATTTTCGTTGCCGAAGTTCACCTCTACTGATCCGCCTTGAGATCTAAATCCAACACAAGGATATAGAATGCCATTGAAATTGCTATATAGATGGCAAGCAGTTCCTTAAAGTATTTTATAATTATTAAATTTCTGCCCATTCGTTTTAAAAATATAACCTTTAATTCTAAATGTTTGTACCTAAGTTAATTCCATTTTTAGTATAAAATACTATCTTATTTCTAAAATTTAGATAGCATCCAACTATATCACC
>CAJVPY010002692.1:0-15573 GCA_910591965.1 Dentiscutata erythropus | reverse complement strand
GAAGAAACATCACAGAATCAAAGTTTATAGTAATTTTATATATTTTTTTTATAATTTTATATATATAAAAATTTACAAGCAAAATAGTGTGACAAATCGTGTGCCTGATATATACTATCCGGAAATATACAATCAGATCCTCTACCAAATGTTATCTGTCAAATGAAATCAATTCAACTATAAGTATAAATTGGTATACTCTTATACAATCATCGATCCTTTTACTTATACTAACTACCTCTGTTTTGCTATGTCAGAATTCATGACCAACACGTTCATTACAATGTGCGCACTTTTCATTATATCTTCTCTAACCATAACAGTATATACCGTTGTCCACAAAGTACAGTTTTTCTTGTCTATTGTCCAGAACTCACATTAGAACTGATCTAGAATATACTAAAAGCTGCTGGTTAAAAAAGAAAATGAAAGAGGTTTTGTAAGTATAATAAAACTAAACTTGCTTTCGAGGTATAATAAGAGAAAAACTATTTATTTATTTCACAATCGATCTACTATCTGCTATGTGCATGTAATCGGAGTAATCTAATTGGATGTCAACTATGTGATGCACCCTATATTGTGTAACCAACCTTTTTTGGGTGCATCAGTGATCTTCATGAATTCCAAAAATCTGCAAATATGATTTACAATTCTTCTTTGGGTTGGTTTGCTCACTTTTAATAAGTAATTAACTTTTTTTAAACTATCAAGCATGTGATATTTTAATTACTTTTTATTTATTTGTAAAACTGTAAAGAAAGAATCATAATAGATCTAACTTATTTGCCTTGTGGTGTATCCTTTCTGAAGCAAAAATAATATTTGAACTCTTTGAGTAGAAGTCATATGCCTCTTTTTTTTTTTATTTAATTATCAATTAGTTCTAATATTATACAAAATGCAAATATTAACAATGAAATTTACTTTATATGTACTTATATTGTACAGATCATGTATTTTGATTTTTGTCAAAAATGATCAAAAATAATACATTACATGTTTTGTAATATATGTGTAATTATCTTTGTATTGGCAGTAATAAAAAAAATACTATTTATAAATATAATAAAAAAATTTAAGAATTTATTTCAAATTGTGTGAAATAATATAATCTAACTATTTATTGCTTTATTATTTATAATTATCACTGTATATAGGAATGCTAACAACTTGACTTGACTAAATACATACATATATACTAGTATATGGCATTGGAGATGTTATTGACTTAATTTGGTTTATATATTTAATCATTATACTGTACTGTATTACTATGAAATAATGTACACCTACATAGTAGCAATATTGTAAACCTTGGAGTTCAATACCAATAAATGTAAAACTAATATAAAATGAAAGGTTGTATTGTTTGACAAGCAAATTTCACATTTAAAAAATAATAGCAATCGATAGCTTTAATAAAAATTAAAGCAATATTTTCAGTTAAAGCAAAATTTTATTTCAGGCTTCAATGTTTAAAAGGTTTTAGACAATAAAAAAAATGTTTAAAAAACTGAAAACGTTTTTTTACCATATTTTTACTTTTGTTATGCATTCGATTATATAGTATACTATATATGGTGCGCACTATTTTGGGACACACATGGGTGTTATTTTGAAACCCAGTATGCTATTTTTAGGGGAAGCGAATTTCAAAATAACGCCCATGATCGTTATTTCACAGTAATATGGTAAGGGTTGTAATAACTTAACTGACAATATAACTTACATTGCAGGTTACATCGTAAGTTACAAAATATATCATAGTAAACCAGGCCGACTTTAGTATTAATGTCGGCCAGAATAAATTTGGCCAGCATTAAAGTTATTAAAAGATGAAATTTTTATTATTATTATAACTTAAATGTAGCTTATATTTTAAAAACAACTTAGACAACTCTAAATCTGATTAACGAATAGAGTTGAATGAGTTGACTTTAGCGTTGGCGGTAGAATTACTGAATTACGGCATTGCGGATATGGTATCTAATTGCCGTAAATATTATACGCCGTGATGCTGCAATGCCGCAATACCATAATGTCGTAATGCAATATCATGATACCGTAATACTTTAATTGGAATTATTTAATAAATAAAGCCACACACACAGGATTAGAGAAGCAGAGATTTAGAATTTTGGAGACCCCAACAAAAATATCATGGCGATACAGCATATTTGCCGCGAAGTACCGCATACCGTATAAATGCCGTATGCCGTATAAGTGTAATTAATAACGTTCACCTTAATTTAGTGAGCGAATATAAAGATGGTCTATTAATTGGTTGATTAAAAAAGTGATTCAAACACTTATTTACTACTAACCAATACCCTTCAAATTATCATTCTATTCGGTCAGTGAGTATTGCAATAGATTTTTAATGATACAAAAAAATATATACAGTATAATATTTGACAATGATTAAAATAGTAACTAAAGACAGCAAAAGTATACATTGTAATAAAGACAACACGTTTAAAGCATGGTGTTTGGCATGTGATACCAACAAGTAAAAATGAGAACATTAATGATTGCATCAGAGAATTTCAGCTTAGGACCCTGGGAGTGCAATTGACGGATTTTATTCGACAAATTACTGTATAAGCGCGAAATAACGCTCGTGGGCATTATTTTGAAAATCGGATCCTTCAAAAATAATTTATATGTTCTCGATATTGGCGCTATGGGTATCCCTAAATGATATACAGTCGACACTCCATATGTGCACTCTCTATAACTGCACTTCACTTTCCTTATAATGATATGTGCACATAATTTGATGCTCCATAATGAATATTCTATAAATGCACTTTTACCAAAAAACGAGTAGTTATGGAAGGTTGACTGTATTGGATTTAGAAAATCTACTCTTATTTCGAAATAACGCGTTATTTCGCGCTTAGATTTATCTAACTATCGATTTTTTGTGTTTACTTGAAATTTTTGATTGGCCAACGAAATATTTCAGAGTAGTAACGCTATACGGCATATTACATTACTCACGACAACTATTTCGGCAATATAACCTCGAGATAGTACGACCTTTACGTCATAGACATATGCCGTAAATAACTCTGAGAAATATCTTCATTACACAGGATAAAATATTTGCAACTTTTTAGGCCCTCCTAGCTACAATAAATAACCTTGGGCGAACAGTAAAAAAAAAAAAAAGATCAATGATTATCTATTCATAAAACTCAGTAAATTTACTGTGCGTTATCTTAATTCTAAAAATTATTTTAAACGATACAACACTAGCGGAATACTATCCTATGTTATTGCAACATTTCAGTATTTTAACATAACATTATAATATTTAGATACAACAGTATTATGGTATTTCAATATAATGGCATAATGGCATTACGGCATAATGACATTACGGCAAATAATACGGCATATGCCGTAATCGCATTAATTTACCAAATTAATTCTACTACCAGCACTAGAGCTGATAGCATTGTAGCATTAAGTCAATGCAAAACAATAAGGCAACCGCATTAATTCTGTAAATTAGTTCTGACGTCAACTATATATAACTTAGGAAAGATGGTAATATTCATATCGATATGTGTGTTTCAATCACTCAAAAAGTTATTATTTATATTATTTATGATTATTTTCTGTGCTATTATTATGATTGCAAAACAGAAAATATTAATGAATGAGATCAATGAATGTGTAATTTTTGATTAAAACAACAGTCCAGCAGTGTTAGCAATATCTGAAAATTAAGTATGGTCGTATCTCTATATGCTAAACCACCGTATACTGAACTCTAGCTATAATGATCTAAAGATTTATACAAATAACATATGAGATAAGTTAATAAAAACGCGTTAAATCCTTCTTAATGAAAAAGCAAAAATAACTCAACAAAGGCTTAATCAAATTTAATACAAGTTTCCTAAAAATTTTTTATTAAATTTCTTAAGTCTTGTTGAGTTACTTTCGCTTAAATTTTTAAAAAAATTTCACTTAGTATATTTATAATAACTCATACCCATATATTATTTTTTACACTTTATATAAGGCCATTCAAAGTTGATTAATTGGTATCGCCATCCTCCCTCTTAGTTAACTACTCCACAAGTCAATCATAATACTGCAAAAACTTCGTTAATCATGTGATTAAGCTGACCAATAAGATTTAATCAAAATATCCAATGTAAAATACATAAAAATGTCGTGTCTCGTGATCCACCCGATCCATAATTCAAATTACGCATTACGTTTATAAATACTGATCGCCTGTCCATGGACATGTGGACATAGACAGTCCATGTCCATGTCCAGGAACAACACTGAATGTACGTAATTACGTACATCAAAAGAACTATTAGTTTCTGAACAATCAAAAAATAATCGCTACGTTTATTACTATGTTTAAAATTTAAATAATAAAAATGCTTTAATTACAGTATATGGGTTCACTGGATTATTGAATAAGATAGAATTAGAATATAAAAAAAATCAAGGAATCGTCCAAAGCTGATATATGTGATAAATATAAATACTACTTGGCTTTTAGGTGATTTTCAAACTAGCTATTGAGCTGTGACTAGTGATGTAAACCTATGAATTCAAAAACTAACATGTATATGAATTAACGATCTATTATGTAGTATACTCGTAACTAAAGTCACCACGTGGACAAGCTATAATTGAAGTGATTTTATACTGTTGAAATGTAATATTTAAAGATTATTCACGTTGAATATAATTAATGTAATTTAAAAATAGGTCAATTATATAAACAAATGTTTACCTCCTTAGAGTGATCAATAAATAGAAAAACAAATTAATACCAAAATCAAAATAAGTAATAAAAGTATAATTATAGATAGTTTATAGCACTTACCATCAGGAATTTCAACGGGATCGACAGGTTTACTTGCTGAAATTTAAGTTTATTATTTACAAGGTTTATTTATTTATGAAATAGTATAATTTTTAATATTAAAGAATAAGTAATTATTTACCTTTAATTGCATTTGATATTTTTTGTGTGCTGATTTTTTTGCTAGTGTACGCAGAGTCTGGATGTTTTGACGAGGTAATTGGTAATGTTTTGGTTATTTTATCAGCATCTGTGAATTGCTTTTTAATATCTTCCATGATGTTATCCCAATCATAAAGTTTACTCCAAACATCATCGGCAGTAGGCCGTTTTTTTGGATTCGAATTCATGCATTGCATTGCCAATTCAATATAGCTGCTAGGAGTTCCGGGAGCAAATTCAGGCCGTAATCCTCTGCAAATCTTTACTGCAAGACCAGTATCGAATTCATAACCATCAAAAGGTTTTCGTCCTGTTGACATCTCTGACATGATGACTCCAAAGCCATAAATATCAGCAGCTTGTGTAAACTTTTGACCTAACAAAACTTCTGGAGCAACGTAAGGCATGACTCCATAAATATTATCTGAATCATTTTCATCATATTTTTTAGACAATCCTAGATCTGCGATGTATGATTGCATACTTTTTTCACTATGTTGATCTTGCAAAATATTGCCACTGTGAAAGTCTGCGTGAATATATCCTGCTTCGTGAATTTCCATTAAATCATTTGCAATATTTTCAAGTAATTTTAATTTAGTCCTCCAGGTAAGATTTTGAAAATTTGATTTTAAATAATTAGAAAGACTTCCGCTATCAGCATATTGAAATACCATCAAGTATTCATTTGTTTTTGGGTTTTGGGTTAATCCATATATCTTAAGCGTACTACCCCACATTATACATTTCATATGATTCTTAAACTTTATATAATTAATTACAGATTAATTTAATATGTTTAAACAAATTATTAATTTTAACAAATTATAAATAATTTATAGTTTAACTTACTTCTTTCAAAAAATCAAGATTTTCCTTTGAATCGGACAAGGTCTTGAGTGCAACCATGCTAGATGGCTCACGTGCTCTCTCATATTTACCAAACCATTTAAACTTGCGACTAATTTTTCGTATACCATCTAACCAGTTAGCAGAAAATACAGAGCCAAATCCCCCTTCACCAATTTTTTTAATATTATTTAGTCTATCAAATGGAATCCATTCAATCATATCCTCATACGTAATAGTTCTAAGTTGAAATTCTTTTATACAATAATCAATATCCTTAATTCCACTTGTCCATTTTTGAATCGTTATATCAGGATCACATGTTTGACACCATGCTTCAGACGTGTTACTTTTATTACAATGTGTACATTTTCCATATTCGGAATTTCTTTATAATCATTCATTTGTATTATTAGTTATTTTCACATTATGTGATTCTTAAATTTAAATTTTACACTTACCGGCTAAATTAAAAAGAATTATAATTGATTTTATTAATGAGTAACATTCGTGAACTTGATTAGTTTAGGGAACGGGCAGAAATCAACTGATTTTAGAGAGAGATAGGTCTTTATAGATTTGATCATTAATTTTTGATCATTAATTTTTAATCAGGTAGATGGAGGAGGAGGTATAGTCTCTTAGTAAATAGAAATCACCTAATTTCTGCCCTTGCCCTTGTTTAAATGCCAACATTAATTATCCATCTTTATACTCACTCACTATAAATAAATTAGCATGAATAAAATAAATATACCGGTAACAGTATTAATGAATTTAATTAGCTTATCGTAAGAACAATTTTAATTATCCATCTTTATATATACTCACTAACTATAAGTAATTAACGTGAATAAAATAAAAAATATATATTATGATAGTATTAACGCTTGATTAGCTTACTTAAGTACAAGTTACTCTCGTTATAGTGAACTCTCGATATAGTAAAGAAAATTTCACAGCCCGTTCACTTCACTATGACGAGAGTGACTTGCATCAATACTAATTATCCATCTTTATACTCACGTTCTAGAGCGAATAGAATAAAAGAAATATTATATAGTATTAATAAACTTTATTAGCTCAGTTTAAGTACCAATATTAATTATTTATCTTTATACTTACAAACTAAATATGAATAAAATAAAAAACATTATATAAAAGTATTAATGAACTTGATTAGCCTATTTTATGTATCAATGTGCAAGTCACTCTCGTTATAGTGAAGTATAGGGATGTGAAATTTTCTTTACTATATCGAGAGCCTATTAGTAAATTTTGAGTAAATTCACTATATCGAGAGGGCTTTTATAAAACTTTTTCTTCACTATACTTATATCGAGAATTCATTATAACGAGAGTGACTTGTACATTAATTATCTATTTTTATACTCACCCACTAAATAAAATAAGGGGAAGCATTATAAAATAATTGTTTGATTATTTTAAGTACCAATATTAATTATCTACTTATTACTCACCCACTTAATAAAAATAAGATTATATAATAATATATATATTAATGAACTTGGTTAGCTTATTTTGTGTACCAACTTTAATTACCCGTCTTTATACTCACCCACTGAATATGAATAAAATAAATAATATTAATAACTTAATTAGTTTACACAGGTTGAATGAGGGCAAACCGGGCACTAACCGGCATCACCTGAAACCGATATTTGACGCAAATAGTATACATGGGTGTCTAAATTATTTTTGAAAAATCGTATTTTCGGCAAACATTTCGGCATTGTCAAATTTTTTGTATGAAACCTTTCGAAATAACTATATTATATGGTGTATTTTGATGAAAAGAGTTCAAAAAATTTCGGCAATAATTTCGGCAAATATGAAAATCAATTTCGGCACTATATAACGATAAGACTAATTTTGGCCGTAATTACTTTTTTATTAAGATGGGCAATTTAGGCACCCATGTATAGCAAATAGGAGACATTTAAGATACAAATCGGGATGCAGATAGCTCTATAGGTAAATCGAAAAGGCTATAAGACATAGAGATGTGAACTGTGAATAATTACAGTACATATAAATAAACAGTAGTTTATTTTAAAACTACTGTTTATTTATATTAACTAATAGTTTTCGGATCGCACCTAGGCAAGCTTTATCGATTTACCTATAGAGCTATCAGCATTCCGATATGTATTGAACGCCTATATGAACCCGATTTGTATTTTAAAGGTCTCCTATTTGCGTCTAATATCAGTTTCAAATAAGTTTCATGTGATGCCGATTGGTGCCCGATTTGCCTTCATTCGACCTGTGTTAAGTACCAACATTAATAATCTATCCTTATACTCACTAACTATAAGTAATCATTAACATGAATAAAATAAAAGGAACATTATATATAGTATTAATGAACTTATTAGCTTATTTTAAGTGTTAACTTTAATTGTCCATCTTTATACTTACATACTAATATGAATAAAATAAAATAAAAAGAGACATTATATAATAGTATTAATTAACTGATTAGCTTAATTAAGTATCAACATCAATTATCCATCTTTATACTCACTCTCTATAGGAGAATTAACGTGGATATAATAAAAGAGACGTTATATAATAGCAGTGATGAATTTGATTAGCTTAGTACCAAGATTAATTATCCTCACGGGCTAAATATAAATACACTTAATGATTGATCATTATACTTACTCCCTAAAATAACCGGGTTTGGAAACATTTAATATCTAATTTTGAATTAAATTTGAATTAATTGATGAATAATTAACAAATAACTTACTTGAGAAGCCATTCTTTAGATTTGTCAATATCCTTATCTACACCAATTCCATAACTGTAACAAATGGCCGTTTTAAATATACCCATAGAATTACCAGCTTCAGCTGACTTCTGATAATGTATAAATGCTTTATGCTTATCTATTTTAACACCAATTCCTAAGTAATAACATTGACAAACTTGATACATTCCGTTAGAATTATTCATTTCTGCTGATTTTTGATAATGAATAAATGCCTTATTTTCATCCTTTTCAATTCCAATTCCATATTCATAGCAATAACCGAGCCAGAATATTCCGCCTGGGTCATTTAAATCTGCTGATTTTTGACAATCTGTGAAGTTCAGTTGATTAAAATTATCTATAACTTGAGTAATGTAATCTGATGTGATATTATCTTTTGTAGTTGACATTTTATCATCAGTTATAAGTACGTTTTCATTGAATTGAATGTAGTACATATATATATGATTTTTATACTCTGTTCGTACTGTACGTACATATTAATATGCATGTACGTTGTACGTATCCCCCGCATTCCGCTGTACTCCCGATTAATATCGAAAGAATTTGTAATACTTTGTAATTAATATTAAAAATTTTCATTTTCATAATTCAGTTTACTTGGATAACGAAAAAGAAATGTTTATTATTATTTTTAATATATTTACTTAATTACAAAGCATCATCGAATTATCATAAAAACTCTTTCGATAGCGTAATAGCGATTAATCGGAATACAACGGAATGCGGTCGCTGTATTAGTTCACTTGAAAAGTCAAGGCAGCTATGTACGCCATCTTTACGCCACTTTTACGCCATATAAAATTCGGTAGTGACGTCTCTGCTTAATGTATGTTGTAAAAATGAAGTCGAGAAAAACGTGTACCACGTCGGGATCGTGAAGTCGATTCTCACTTTTACATGTACATACGTTGAAAAAGTGGAACTACTCTAGGGTTATACTAAAAATAACCAACTACACTGAATACGACACTAGACCTGGTTATTTTTATGTTGTTTTTACTTTATTTCCTGCCACAATCTTCACTAAATACGTACTACGATTTTTATTGACCAAATAATGCCTCCCAAATAATTGATATAAAAAGATTATACAGATAAGAGCATTTGAAAATTAAAACTTGAATGAAAATAAATTGTAATTTTTTAGACAAAAAACGAAACCATCTTATTTTGACAAATAAAATTTCAAACTCTAATTCTGAAACTTACAAATATTACTGCAGGAAGAAACAGCAAATTACAAGACTGCCTAGTTAAATTATTCTACTTCATAATTCTTTTCTTGAATTTTGGAATATTTCGTATTCTGATATTGAGAAATCACCGTTTATAGTTCTAATCACTTTTTTATATGCATTACCATTATTATAACAATATTCATTACTTGATTAATATCGTTTATCAACCAAGATCATTAGAACCAAAGCGTAGATCAAGATTAGGACGACAATAAACTTACACGACTTAAAATAGAGGAATAAATAGTACCATTTTTCAATGAACTATCTCTAGCGCTGCGACAAGTAATTTAGACTCATATAGATTGTATTGGCTATCGGATATGTTACATTTTTCTTATCAACCTATGTTGCGATCTCTGCTGCATGTGCTTCATTAATAGTCGTTGAGAACAGTTTGTCGTACGCGTCGGTAATGTTGATAATAATTGTCAATTTGGGTTTGTAATTCTTTCCAAAGATCTCTTTCTAGGATTGATTGATATTGTCTGATATGGTTCTATATAATTAACAACGTCATCTCCAAATATTTAAAACAACGGATATGGGGTAAACAATTTCGTAATATAGTTTTTAAAGCTAAAAAGTTTTTACTAGGGTGATTCAGAATTAAACTTATTTCGAAAATAAGTCAGAGTTTAAAAGGTCCTATTTTATATTTTAAAATTCCGAGTCAAAAAATTAAATAGGTGTATCCGTTAATAAAATTAGCTTTTTTTGATAAATTTCTACCGGTAAGCGATTAAGTAAATAAAGTATATACCTTTAAAAAATATAGGATTTATAGATCACGTATTTTGAAGTAAATGCATCACTTATTTTATCTGAAATCGGATACCAAATCATTAATTCTGAATCACCCTACTGGTCCAGTATTTCAGGTCCATTTTATGATGAGCCTGAATTTTGTATAATTCCCATTTAATATATAATTTTAAATTTTTACTTCCATTTATAAATCATATCATTTAACAAGAGAGACTAATGCATTCTCTTGAAGTGATTTAAATATTCAGAGTCAAATATCTTATTGGGTATTTTGGCAAAAAATCATTATGGCATCTTTATAAATTTTGAAATCGATTATTTTGAAAGCTTATTTGATAAATTCGTGTAAAATGTGATCGAAACCATGTGGCTTTTCTTCTTTTCTTTTATCAAGTGTGTCACAAGGAATTTAGCTAATTGTTCAAGAAGAATTTCGCGTGCAACGAATTCCTCTGTAAAAATATCTTTATTGAATTAATAAATTATACAAGATTAATGTTCGTACGTTACAAAAAATATTATATAACTCTATAATTATTTCAAATTGTATAGTAGAAAGATGGTTTAAATCAATAGTTTTAATGTTACTATCATGCTTGCAAGTTTTTGCTAATCTACTACGAAAATACTAAGACCTATATCTTAAAATGTTTGAATGCGTTTGAGCATTTGATGGCTCCTCGGTATTAATAATTACATTAAAATCTGTGTCATCATCAAGAAGTTCAAGAAAATTTTTCAAAGAATTTTGTCACAATTTTAGATCACATACAGAAATAAGATGAAGCCCGTTGTGATATAAATAGAAAAATATAGTCCTATCAGAATTTGAATTAGCAAGTCTTACAGTATAGTAACTGTTATAAATTTTTTTGAAATTTATGGGTATATATCAATTATAATTTGAGAACTGCCAATCTATTTTAAATAATTTTAAAATTAAATAAATGCTACAACATAAAATTTTATTTAAATAGTTGAAAATAAATTATTGATCGTAATGAACTCAAGATAATAACTTTATTTTGAAAATAGTAATTTGCTTTAAGTAATCTAGAATATTTGAATTTTAATGATACCATTAGAATTAAACAACTTAATCTATACCTCTATTTAAAAAAATTTAAAGATAGAATAGTTTACTTAGTAAAGAAATTCTTTAATATAAAGTAATATAACGATAAAGTGGTAAAAGATATACGTACCATCAATTTTATGTACAATTTAAAAAAGTACGCTTAACATTTAACGAAAAATTGAGTATTAACAAAGTAGTTTGAGATATTGCAATATTTTAAATGTATTACTTTTTCTTTTAATACAGAATTGAATAGAATTATTAATCATATTATGTCATTTCTAGAAAACTGACAAAAAAGTATCGCACGTCAAAAACGTCTAATGACGTTATTGAATTTCGTCTAATAATTACCTCAATCGAATCAAATAGCATCATTACATTAAATACTAATTTAAAACCTAAATTTACATGAACAAAATTTGGTAAATTTATTTTTCTTCATGGTATATCGTAATAACAGTTTAAACGATAGTAGCGTAAATTATGAGGAAGAAGAAGCTCGAGAGTGGAGGCAGCCACGTTCACAACAAAAGAACGATGTTTGTACTACATCCGCTTTGAAAAGAATGCCTGATGAAGTGTGGTTGGTAAGCTTTAAGTAATCACTTTTATGATCTTTAACATTTAGTTTAAGATATTTATAAAATTTCATAATTTTTTTTTTTTTTAGATTCCACCAAATATCGATGTAAAATTAGTTCTAGGTGATAGAAAAATCAATATGTCACGTATTGAAGAATCAACAAATACGCACATGAGCTATAATGAAGTTGAAGGGGTAAAAAAATAATTATCATCAAAAAAGTTTTTACTTTATATCTGATTTTTTTCGTCATTATGTATACAGCAAATTGAAATGTGGGGAACGCGTCGTGATCTTGATCAAGCTATTATGCAATGGAATATGATCGCTCAGAATATTCATGATGTAAGTTCTTAAAAATTATATTTTTATTTATTGATATAGACTGATTTTATCTATATGTCTTCTTTTTTTTTTCAAGGAACAAATTAAAACCAGAAGTGCAAGAAAAGTCAAAGGTTGGGCTAGACCTGAAAAAGCACTTACAGAAAAACAGATTCGAAAATTACAACGTAGAGAAGCAAGAGAAAAGGAAGGTCATAATCTTAAATGTTTTCCTAACATCGAACTTCCCTTTTCTTCTCATTTTTATTTTCCGGATCGTGAAATTCCAATTTCGCGAATCATTGGTGAAAAAGATGAATTTTTGGATCCGATTCGCGTTCAAACTAAATGCTACATGTGGTATGAACCACAAAATCATGTAAGCCAAACGTAATAAAAGTGTAAAGTCAAAATATTCTATTTATGAATATATTTTTTTTTTATTCAAGATGGTTAGAGTTATTGGCGATGATGATGATAATGTTTATGAAGCAATTTCACGCGTTAAAAATCTTTACCTTAAAGTTTTCTTAGTAAGAACATATAAAAAAAGTTTATCAATAATCATCGTATATTTAAAACAACTAGAAACATCTATTTATGCTTTTTATAGGCTCGTAACATTCCAATAAAGAGAGGTTGGGTTTATCATATGATCGAACAACCTCGAATGCCTTACAAAGTTAGGATCGCAGATCCACCTAATTGTGTCATACCACCTTATGATTTGATTGGTTTCTTTAAGGTTCTCGAGCCTGTTATTGACAAGCAACCTAAGGATGACACAGAGACTGAAATTTTTGAGTGAGTCAACATTTTAATTTATACATTACGTTACGTTATGTTAACAAATTTATTTTTACACATTTTAGTGTTTACTCAGAAAATGTCAAAAGAGTTGAAGACGCTCTATTGAGAGCTTTACAAACCGTTTATTTGTTCGATGAAGAAATCAAAATGCGCATTAGGTGAATAATTTCGTTAGTACAAATAAATTAAATATAATTATTTTTATTTCTTATTTATAATCTATTTTGACAAACTCAGATTTGGCCAAATATGTCTTACATATTTTCCTAAATATATGTCATCGTGGTCGATTGACAGATTGAATAACCTAGTATTGAAAGATACTCGTTTGCAATCAAGGTTCGCTACATGGTATGATTTATTAATTTTTATTTTATTTTATTTTACTTTTCTGATTTATGTTCAACACAATTAAATTAATCTTGAAAAAAATTTTATTTTTTTTTAATATAGCATTACAACCGATTCTAATCAATTCAAAAAATTAGAGGAGTATTTTACGAATAACCAACAAGTATGGGAAAATTCATCTTTCCATGAATTCAAGATTTGCGCATCCCGTCGTCCCATTAAATATGGTGAACCAAGATGGAAATGTACATTCGACGTATCATTTAAGAATGATAAAATAGGATTATGGAATGCTGTTACGAATGAAAAAAATGTTTTGGAGATTAACATGGCTTGTTTAGATTAGTAAGTATAAATATTAATTATAATATAAAATTTATATAAATATTATAAATATTTAGATATGTATATTTGCTTTTAGTGGAAGTTCATGGAGACTTTCCATCAAAACAGCTAAAAGACTTAGTATCGACAAATTTGGACCTCAAGGATCATTTGTTTATAAACTAAGATTAAGGTACTATCATTTGCAAAAAAAAAAATTTAATTAATAATTAAATATATGTGTATATATTTTTACTAATATTTAAACAATAGTCCACAAAATCATTTGGTTTATACAAATACTGAAGATGTCGTTGTTACTTCAGTTTGCGAAAAAATTAAAAAGAAATTTTTGTGGAAAGAACATTTTATAATTGAAATTACACGATATGAATATTGGAATTGTGAAGGAAAATTTTTAAACATTTCACCTGGAGTGGAAATTCTTTTACAACGTGAGCCATCAGAAACTGTTTCATTTGGAATTACGGTAAATGACTTAATTGAATTATTAGCAGTTTTTTTGTTTTCTTTTTTTTTACTAATCAATTTCTTAACATATTATTATTAGTTGTATAAGAAATCATGGGACGACGATTTTTCTGCAAACGGTAATTTAAATTCAGGAGAAGTGCCTGAATGGTATCCTGATGATATATCAGGCGGTGTTAAACAAATGTTGGATGATATAAATGAATTCTTGAAAGTTTTGCAAGATTCTGATGTTGTTAAACCAAACTTATCGAAGGACGATTCTTTAAAATAGTTACAATATACTATACATAACATAAACTTATATGCAGACAATACTTCCAACTGCAAAAATACTTTTTTTGATATATACACGTACTGTACGTAAATACAGTATATAAATAAATTGCTTCTTGCATTAATAAATTCTTTCAATATAATTGTAACACAAAATGCCAGATGTTTTAACGATCATATTATCCTTAATTTGCTTCATATTTATTAATTTTTAATACAGTATTTATAAAGAATAGCCCGTTTTTAATATTACTCTAGCAGAATTTGTATAATTAGGTGATTTATTGTATGTCATGTCATAATTTTTGAATTAAATTTGATACTAGCAATCTAACTTACAGTATATTAAAGTCCAAAGTTTTGGAACGATCCCAATTATTAATAATATAAAACTTATTATCATAGGTCTTTGGATCTTACTCGTAAAATGAAAATCTTAATATGGTACAATACATACATTTATAAGTTTTAAGCTCTATGCTGCAAATTTTTCAATCGATCTTTTTCAAAGGAACATAATAATAATATAATTTATAAATAAAAAATAGTCGTTTTTAATAGTGGAAACTAGAGTTGGGTAACGAAACCCGAAACTATATATAAAATCCCGAAACCTTTTCCGAAACTCTATACTATACTGAAAGGGTTAGAATTTTAATTTTAGAC
>CAJVPY010002691.1:0-15574 GCA_910591965.1 Dentiscutata erythropus | reverse complement strand
GTTAGGGTGTGCGCCTAGATTAGGGTTAGGGTATAGGTGATTTTATATAGTAAAATTGCTCAATGAACACTTTTTTTGATTGTCAGAATTTTTGATTGTCAGGATTTTTTTGTCGAGATTTTGTTTGTCGGGATTTTGACACAAACCCAAAAATGTAATCTACAATATTATGATTTTTATTTATATCAGATACAGTATATTGAATATTTTTTAAATACTAAAAACTTAAATATTGCACTTAACTTTTCAAATGCTGTACTTAACTAAAAAAAAAGCTTTCAATATTTTTTAAATACTGTACTCAACTTGATTATCATCATTAATTAAAAAATGCTTTTAATAAATTTTCAAAAAAAAAAAATTAACTATTGCAAAAAAATCTACACATAAGCATATCTTTAAATTCAAACACTTTACTATTCATCAAAATTCATCAACTCTTTCCCATGATTACTTGGTCCAAATTTTTTCTGAAAAAATTTTTCAAAAAAACAGTAATAACTGATCTCCCAGCTTATAAGTTGAAGAAAGAAGGAACTGTAAGACAGCACCTGTCGTTTAGAGGCAGTTCTTATATGCTACCTGCCAACAGTTTTAGAGTTTATTATTTACTGCAGACCTGGTGCTTGTCATTTAGAGGTAGTTCTCATATGCTATCTGCTGACAAGTTTAAAGTTTATTATTTACCAACAAAATTCGAGTAGTGCACTGCCTGGGTGGAAGGCTGTTTTTGTTGTTTTTAGTAACTCACTCTCTTTTAAGTAGTACTAAGAGGTCTCTCTTTCGTTTTTGTTTTTTTGCCGTTCTCACCAAAAGTTTTGACAAAAAGTGGGCTTTTTGGCTTACCCCTCCAAAAAATCAGTATTGTTTACATCTACCAAATCAGGACATACTTAGTAGAAGACAACTACATGTTTTGTTGTTTTGCAAATACAGTGCTATGTATGGGGAAGAGATCTTCACCCCCATTTAGAAAATACCTGAGTCGAGTCAGTGCCCAGAATGAGTTCCAAAGCTAAACCGAAAGTTTACAATCGAGATATAGTAATTAGTTGTAATTATTATATAATTTTTATCCTTATGCTATGCCTGGCACAGGCTATAATAGTGTGTCATAGCTACCTTTTTTTTTTGTTTTTTTCATCTTTGTTTAGTTATGTTAGACTATTTTAAAATTTGTTGAAAAGTTTTTTTTCGCACCATGAAGTGTTTTTTTTTCTAAAATGTTTATGTCTTTTATAAACATGGCTTTATTTTTCACTTTTATATATGAATAAGGGTCTTAATTGTTGTTGTTAAGCTTGGGTGGAAGAAGTCTAAAAGAAGAGAGAGGTGGTCATAACAGGTAGTAGGTACTATCTGTTGAGATCTGGGTTATATTCAATTGCAGGAGGGGTCTGGTAGGAGGAGAATCCTACTATAGCAGGTTAAACATAGATACCAAGTTGGTAACAGAATCCCTTCAACTCACCGACAATCGCTTCAAAAACACCACATTTTACCGAACCCATTTTACCAACAAGATTTTTTTACAGACGATTAATTCACCAACATTTAATTTACCAACATGCTTATTTTACCAACTTGTTAATTTTCACCAACACAAAAATTCACTGGAAATCGTTTTACAGACAGTTTAAATTTACAGACAAGCTTTCTTTACCAATACTAAAATTTACTGACAATATATTTCACCGACAATAAAAAGAGTAGAACTAGTGTTGGCAGTAGAATTATAGCTATTTTCATAAATTTTGGGACACCTTAAAAAAATTTTCCAGAGTCTATTTGGCTGAAGTTGATGAGTAATTGATTTTGGGATTCAGTAGCAAATAATATCAGATATGTAATTTAATAAGATCAGATAACTAATATATATTACAATACAGCAGTAAAATTAAAATCGATATTCTTTGGCATGATCCATTGTCGCTCAAATAAAGCCTTTATTCATTTTTTGATGAAAACTTATTTTTAAAAAATTATGCAAAATTTCAATTCCTATTTTTTGGAAAAATCCATTTTTGCTCAAACAAAGCCTTTATTCATTTTTAATGATTTTTTGATGAAAATTCAGGTTTAAAAAATTGAGTAAAATTTCAATTACTATTCTTTGGCAAGATCTATTTTCATTCAAACGAGCCTTTATTCATTTCTAATTAATTTTTCATCGAAATTTTTGGTTTTAAAAAATTAAGTAAAATTTCAATTAATATTCTTTGGCAAGTTCTATTTTCATTCAAACGAAGCTTTTATTCATTTCTAATTATTTTTTGACGAAATTTTGTTTTTAAAAAATTGTGTAAAATTTAAAATCCTATTCCTTGACAAAATCTATTTTCATTCAAACAAAGCCTTTATTTATTTCTAATTATTTTTTGATGGAAATTAGTTTTTAAAAAATTGTATAAAACTTCAATTCCTATTCTTTGGCAAGATCTATTTTCATTAAATGAAGGCATTATTCATATCTTTGTTGAAGAAAAATTTGTTTTAAAAATTAAACTAAATTTCAATTCTATTCTTTGCAAGATCCATTTATGTTTAAACAAAGATATTTATTTATTTCTAATTATTTTTTGTTTCTTGTCGAAGACAAAAAATTCGTTATTAAAAAACTAAACTAAATTTCGATTCTTATTCTTTTGGCAAGATTCATTTTCGTTCAAATAAAAGCATTATTTATTTCTAATTATTTTGTCAAAGACAAAAAATATATAAATAAATATATATATAAATTTTTTATTTTGATTTAGTTTATCATAATTCTTCATGTATTCTCAGCAGATATTAATAATACTAGTTAACAAATTCATGATTATATTTAAGTTTTTTAATAGTGGCACCTGTTTAAGTAATATATTTATTATAAGAGTCTAGTTTTATTCGATTTCTTTTTACATTTCTTGTTAAGATTTATTGGTTAACATGAAAGTTTTTTCTATAAATTCTGTACAAACTAAATGTACCAAACATGTTGAACAAGCATTTGAACAAAAATTTAAAATTGTTGATATTATTGTTATGACATTGTAAAGTAATCATTATGATTCAAAAATAGCTTTTCTTAATTATTTTATTATACTGATCATACTGAAATCAATTACTTATTGACTTCGGCTGAATAGACTTTAGCAAATTTTTTTAGAGTGTCCCAGAATTTATGAAAATAGCTCAATTCTACCGCCAACACTAGTCCTACTCTTTTTATTATCGGTGAAATATATTGTTAGTGAATTTTAGTGTTGGTAAAGAAAGCTTGTCTGTAAATTTAAACTGTCTGTAAACTGATTTTCAGTGAATTTTTGTGTCAGTGAAAATTAACAAGTCGGTAAAACAAGCATGTCGGTAAATTAAATGTCGGTGAATTAATCATCTGTAAAAAAAGCTTGTCGGTAAAATAGGTTCAGTAAAATATAATGTCTTCAAAGTGATTTTCAGTGAATCAATATGAACCCGTTGGTAACCAGGTTAGTCTTAACTTGTAATTTAGATAACAATTTGGGCTATGGCACTTGTCATTTAGAGATAGTTCTTATATGCTATTTGCTAACAAGTTAAGAGTTTATCACTTACCTTCTGAAATACTCGGTTGTAAAATTTTACATATTCTAGATGAGTTGTACAAAGCCTAATAAAGTTAAAGCATAACTGCCAAATTATTAAAAAAAAAAAATACTTTACTGTTTAATGTGATTCTTTTTAAATCCATACAAAAAAATAATAAGAGGGCTTGACTAAATAAAATGTCAGCCTTGATTATATTAATATACCTGTTTAACTATTTATATATATATATATTTTTTTTTTATAAGATTTATTTTTTAAAGATGAATGTATTTATTTAGATTTTAATATTATTTTTTACACTTTAACACATTACTTAAAACACTATTTAATTTATTTTCGTTTTAATATACTATTAGAAAATAATTTATTTTGCATTTTATATAATATTAATTATATTTAAATATACAGACTGATAATAAATATATATGAAATTGATAAAATTATGTGATTTAGTATAAATTGGTTTAATCACACTAAATCACAATTTCTGTGTCTTTCAAACCTTATTTTAGAAGACTCGAATACATAGTAGAATAATTTATTAGATCATGATTTATTTGATAAATTTTTTGTTTAGCAATTAATTAATAAGCATTTTATTCAAGATTAGCTTTAATTGATGATCTGCCACTCTACAGGTGCATGTTATTAGTGTAACGTGATGCAGTTTACTATGTAAATCTATTATGGTGTGAATATGGCGATCGCCCAAGTAAAACTTTTTTTTTACTAAATTAATCGATCTTATCGATTAATTGAAAATTGTAGAGCTCATCTTTGCAGTTCTAATGGTGGTTAAATCATTCAAATCAGCATATAGATACCGAGATATCTTTAAAAAATGTTTCTTTTACTATGTAAACTTCTTTGCAAAAAATAGTATTGTTTGCAAAGAAGTTTACATAGTAAAAGAAACATTTTTTAAAGATATCTCGGCATCTACTGAGCTGATTTAGATGGTTTAACTACTATTAGGACCGCAAAGATGAGCTCTACAATTTTCAATTAATCGATAAGATCGATTAACTTAGTAAAAAAAAAGGTTTACTTGGGCGATCGCCACATTCGCACTATAATAGATTTACATAGTAAACTGTGTCACATTACACTAAAAGCATGCACCTGTTAAGTAGCAGATCATCAATTAAATCATGATATTACACTTTGAATATATTATAAATTAAAGTAGTGTTGTTTATTGATATAATTATATACTTAATATTTAAGAATATCTAAAACATGTTGGTATGCAATATAAAATTTTTTTGCAAATTCTTGAGACTTAAATTGGTTGGTTCCAACTATTGTATGATTTTCAATATTAGGCATAACAACTTGTTGCGATACTTCAGCAGATAATTGTTGAGTAGTATTTTCAAAGGTTTCAACTAATAATTTTGATTTTTTAGAGCATGATTAGACATTTTCTTTTTGCTTTTTCTAAGAAAAAAAACCTTTAATATGAATATAAAACAAGTGGTAATATCTTGACATATTAGAGAATTATCTTGGGTCCATGCTTAGCCTTTCTAATATTCATCATTTTTCTGAAGGTGAAATCTCATTATTTATATTGTCAAGAACTACACGTAATATGCAGCTAAATTTATGCAGTTTTGCAGATAATTTTGAAAGCATACAATTATTTATTGATTGTTGATTTAATTCCACTAGTCAGAATGGATTATTACAAATATTTGAATTTTTTGGATAAAAGATACACACATCTAGAATAGTAGCAGCAAACAATTTAATTTTTTTTTTCTAAGTTTGTAATATCGCATTAGAAAGAATATATACTTTCAGAATCATACAAGCGAATTATTTCTTGATATATAACTTCTGTAGATCTATTATAAATTAAATTATTTTTTTGGTCAGCCAGAATTGTTCTTTATTTATTTTTGAAATAATTTACACCTTTTTCTTTACTTCTTGTATAATATTAGAATAATTCCCTTGTAAAAAAATTTGTATGCATGACAATATTTGCATATATTGTAAAACAGACCATTCTACACATAGTCTAGGTATAATGAACATTCACTAGTAATAATATTCATGACATAAAAAACTATTTCAGAGCTCAACCTCACAGCTCTTGGTTAATTGTTTTATCATTAGCTAGAAATAATCAATTTGACTTTCTAATTCAATAAATTCATTCTTAAAAGAATCGATTATTATTGTTGATCCATATTTTTTAATATAAAAATAATTTGATAACTGGATAGTTTGACAAAACCTATAAGAAAATAAGTCTTCTGTAATTGAAATATCAATTCATACTAGGTTCATTTTGCTGTAATTAAACTTAATATTAATTATATATATTGTAATAGTCTGAAAAGCAAGTATTTACTTATTTACCTGTTCAATTGACTACGCATTAAGAAGTGTGACTAATCCAGCTTCATAAACATTTTTATTCATTCCTCCAGAATAAAGATTTTTATATAATATCTTTACTCTATAAAGTCATTCAACAAAAGTAACAACTGTTTAGTTCTACTTAATTGTAATTCAATTGTACAGTTCATTCTTTCTGTATAATTATTAGTAGTCATTGGATTTTGAGAACTAATAGGAAGACAACCAGCATTAATATACTGCATTTGCTATTTATCACATATCCAATTATTTTTCAAGTCTTTAATAAGAAATGATATTTGATTTTGAGAAATTGAGAATGAATTAATAAAGCTTTTGTAATGAGATGCTATTCAAATATATTATTCTTGATACAACCCACAAATTTAAACTCCAATGCTATTTGCTATCTTAAAATAAATATTAATAAATTTTATAATTTTAAAATATATAATATATATATTATATTATAATAAATTTTATAAAACTAACCTAAGTGAATATGAAATATTCCATAGTCTCAAATTTTCTCCAAACATTTGTATAATGTGAACCCAACAAAGTATTGTTCTATAAATAATGTCTTCGACACCCAATTTGGTCACCCAATGTTTATCTATTATTGTGACTGGGTTCTATAACTCAATATTTATATAGTTATAAATTCTCTGAAATCTTTTTTTATTTAGAAGTTTATTATAATGCCATAGATATTCGCACATAGGATCAGTACAAGGTATATTTCTTGTAATAGCTGTTACAGCTAAGCATATTGTTCAGTTATTTTCTGTATTGCTTAACTCTAAATTATCTTTAAATTAATATTAGTAATTAGTGTTTAATACTTAAAAAAAAAAGTATATATACCAAAAGCCAATGGAGCACTATGTCCAGTATTATTTTTGATAACCATAGTTAATACAGGGCATGATCAATATTGATATCATATTTACCATCGACTCCAAAATAATATTGTTCAAATTTTCTACCATTTTGTAACCAAAATTCATTTAAAACTGTAGTGCTCCAAAGAATCTTTAGGCTTTATAAATCTGGTTGCTGATAATATAAAATATATTCTTTTGACATTAATTCCTCTTCTATTAAATAATGAAGAATCATCCATGGACCTGTATTATCCTTTAAGCATCTATCTTTATGAGTAATAAAATGTTTTAACTTGGTGTTACTGCAAATTCCGCGACTATTTAGCAATGCATTGTTCAGTTCTTCTTCACTGGCACCGTTGAATGAAGCTAATAACTTTCCTTTGATTCCTTTAGTTGTTTGGTAATCTGCAAATTGTTATGTAAACCATAGTTTGAACAACTAGATAAACATTCTCCAATCCCTCCACATTTATGCTGACAACTATTTTCATTATCTGAACAAACCATAATTCATAACCAGTATAATTTGTCTTTTTAATTCCAGTTTGAATTTCATTTACATATTCATGCCCTTTGATAGTAAGTTTTAAAATATTATCAATTCGATTAGTTGATTTTTTAACTCTAGTAGCTTCTCATTCAATAAAATCAGCTGCTTCTTCAACTTGACAAAGTGTAATTAATTCTTGCTTTATTAGTTGTAGTATATACAAATGGCTTTGTGACTTTAGGCAAGTTTTTTTAAAAAGAGATGATGCAATATATATAATTCGGCTATATACCCAAAAGGGATGGAAACCATATTATCATCATTAACAATTATCTGGTTTTCCAAGTTTGCTATTATAATTTTTTTTTTTAGTTAATATATAATAGTATAATAGATTACACTTCATCTAAAAAATTCACTTAGAATATAACAGTATAAATAGATTACACTTCATCAAAAATAATTATATGTACTTTATTAATAAGAAAATATTATTAACAATAATTTTTTTCTTGTAGTTCAACATTATGAGAAAAAAAATCACTTTTTTTTTTGTATTTATACATAAATCAATCAATCGGCAAATAAACTTTGGATATAATATATAAAATATGCAAGATAACTGATGTGATGAAACATTTTTTAAATAGTAAAAAAAATGTACCCCCATTAATAAATAATAATCTAAAAATATGATTTATTATTTGTCACACTAGCTATCATGCATAATACAGAAATGCATCAAGAATGTAACCCGATTTGGATGCATTGTCGATTTATCAACTATGTAATTGCAGGTATATCTACTTGATTAACCATAGCTGCTACAACAATTTGAACTAGCAGATTCTCGATTTTGATTAGCTAAAAGTGATGATCAAAAAATTAGGCCGGAATTACTCATAATTTTACTAATTAAATCATAGCAGCCTATTAAGTGAAAATTGTTCTTGGGTCAATTTTACTATAATGCAGGCTTATTTTTTTAAGAATTTCTATTATTGTAATGAAAAAAATTAAAAAGTTAATTCTGGCCGGAATTCAGTAAACAATTTTGTAATGTGGACCAAAATTTTAAAGATCCTCGGCTATTATCCAATCAAAATCGAGAATCTGCCAGTCCAAATTTGTTGCAGTAGCTATGGTTAATATCAAATTGGGTACTATCTAATAAACAAATTACATCATTATATGTTTATCATATGATCGTTGATCACTGAGTTAACTATTCTTTAAGTGTTCTGACTTACTATTCAGGTGTTCTTTTATCCTTATCAGTTTCTATGCCATATTGATAACAAAGTCCAAGATTATATAGAGTTATTTATACCAAAAAGGCCCATTTTGCAAATTTTTCAAAAAATGAATTTTTATTAGATTCATGTAAATTATAAATGAAAGGCAGGTTGATCTTTAGTAGAGATAGCCACTATAGAAATATTATAAGATTTTAATATATAAACATAGTATTTGAACTAATTTAAGCAAATTTAAGATTAGTTAGGGTTAGGGTAAGGGTTATAATATAGTTTATAGTTAGCTCTAGAGTTAGAGTTAGAGTTTTTTTTTATTATAATCTTATAATATTTCTATATTGGCCACCTATACTAAAGGAGATCCAAAAGGCGAATTGCATAATAAAAAATAGAGATAATATAAAGAAAAATTACACGAAGCTGTCTAAGGCCAAGCATATCACGTGATACCCGATAGTCGCCAACTACCCCAACAGCACCCAGACAATTTCTGCTATCATGCAGATCTTATATAACAATAATTAATATTGATATACTAATATCACAATTTAATATACATATATTATAATAATGATATAATTATTGACACTAAATTATTTTTCTTAATAGCAAGCTTGCAACATATTTATTGTATTATTATAAAATACAATTTAATTGTATTTTATCAATATCAACATTACAGATAAAAGTATTATTTACTTTTATATTTTAAGATTTTACTGCAAAAACATCGTATAACAATTATGATTTTTCCATGTTCAAGGATTTGTTGTTCTTCTTTTATATGTTTCAATATCTGTTACCATTTTTTGTAACCCTGCAAAACTGCCTTTTACAGATTTTGCCCATCTATAATTTTGTATTGCCTTTTGCTCTTGTACAATTTTAAGTGCTTTAGTAAGATATAATTCATAGTTTTGATATAAATCATCTAAATCTTCATCGCTATTTTTATAATTTTCCAACTCTTTAATATTTTCAATATTCATTATATTCGGTTGATTTTCTTTATCTTGTTCAATTCTAAATAATAAATTTGTAGTTTCTTGAAAAGGTTGTGGCTGCGATGCTATAATATAAATTACTACTATATTGAAATTAAACTTAAATTTATTTATTAATAATTAAATATATATAGTATTACCTTTTAAAAAAATAAATAGATATTTTCCTTGCCATTGAACTTGATGAAAAAATTCCAAATTTGTATTAAATTTACATTCTTGTATAAGATATTTACAAATAAAGAATCGACTTAATAAAAAAGATTAACAATTGCATATCCATCGATTAGTATCCACAAAGTAAGTATTGTTGATATTTTTTTTACAAAGAGCTTGCCATTCAGATTTAAAACTTTTTCGGCATGAAGCTTTTTCTCTTTTATTAAAATATTTTTGATATTGTATTTAACAGTGTGGAATAAGTCGAGAGACAATAATATAAATTACAAGATCAATACGTGGACAATAAAATTTGGGTAAATAATCGCGTTTAATTACTTTTCAGTGCGATTCAATAAGCATTGTTGTGCTAATATACAAATTTCAGTTGAAATTGATGAGTGTGCCCAAAGAACCCACATATTTTTTTGGTACCAGTAAGTTCACAAGTAGGCCCACAAGTGTTTTAAATCATTATTGACACATAACTGATATATTTCATAAACAGAAGACTCCCAAATTTGTTGATCTAATAAAAAATTTCCATTAATATCCAGAATAAGTGAATGTAAATGGAAATGTTTATTCATTGTCTCAATAATAACTGGCCGTAAATCTTTTGAACAAAAAATAAAGTTAAATTTTTTTGTTCTTTTTTTGATAAATTTAATAAGCAAGGATAAAATTCTTTGTCAATAAAATTAAACACATTATGAGTGTCATTTGAGCTATAAGTAATTGTTTTTAGTAATGTATTGTCAGAAAGTTATTTTTTAATGGCTTTTTTTAAATGCCATAAACAAATTTGTACTTTCACATTTGGCCAAGTTGATCGAGCAGCAGATATTTGACCAAAGTCTTTATCTGTTAAAAAGAAGGTAATATTATCCATTCCAAGTGTTTTAAGTTGTTGAAAAAAATATTTTAAAATATCTGTATGTGCTCCATTGTCTTTCTTTTTACTATTAATAAATAGGTAAGCCATTGCGAATCCAGCCCCATCGAATTGTCCAATTACTAAATAAAGCTCAAATATTTATATTCGTCAAGAAGAATTTTCATAGAATTTAATTGATTATTATCACGAATATATTTTTCCTTAATAAACTTATTCCACCATGCATGTACTTGCTTTTGTGTAAGATCCAGATAAATTAGTTCTAGCTGTTTATAAATGTCACTTGGTATTAAATGTAAATTTTTTTTAATCTCTTTCTGAACTAAATTATCAACTTCAAATCTCTCCAGTCATTTATGCAAAAAATTATGTTTAAGTCAAATTTTTGCAAAGTTGCTATTCATATTAATAGAAATAAAGAGTATGCCTTCACATGCAAATCGTTCCATACTATCACGATCTCTTTGTTTTTCTAAATCTTTATGCTTTCGAGGTTTTTTTTTAAGTGTTTGACATTGGGAACAATAATACCAGAATGAATGACTTCCAGGAACCTTTTTTAAGTCATAACTTTCCTTATAACTATATAAATAATAAGACATAAATTATTTAATTCGGTACTATAAGTATAGTCTATTTTAATATTACATACAAACATGTAATTATATCCGTCTCCTTGTTCAACAAGTTCTGCTATTTTCTTAGAAAGTTTATGAGGATCGTCAGTAGCTTCTAATTCCAATAAACATGAAAATTCTATTTTCGTATTATCATTTTCCATATATTCATTAGGAGTGATAGCACAAATTTCATCATATAGTTTTGATGGTAAATTTTCTAAAAGAACTATTTGTTGTTATTATCGTTTTGATCATTATGATTATTTATAATTTCTTGCCTTTTTATCTTATATATACGTGAAGACTGAATGCGGCATATAGAACAAGATTTTAATTTATTTCCAGATTGACTTAAAAACATTGATTTTTCAAGTATTCGGCCACATTTAGTACATTCATCCATAAGCAAAGTCATTTTTGATAGAAAAAAAATTTCAATCGAAATGAAATCAAAAAAAGAAAACATTATTACATCATATTTAAGTAAATATTACATCATATTTGAGTAAAATGTATTGATTCTCTCTTTTAAACTCCGATAAAATTTATATTGTGTTATTGTAAAAAGCATAAATATTAATTAATAGACGACAAGGTTATAAAATGGTTATTTCGATACAAAAGAATAAAAATTATCTTTTACACTAAAAGAATAGTAGGATTTAAAAAGTATAAGATAGGTGAGTAATTGGTTCAATTACTACTAAAGAACCAATTAAAAATCAAACATTAACGTTAATATAAGATAATCAGTTACCCGATATTACTTTAATAATTAAAAATTCAATTTACAATATTATTATTGAAAGATTCAATTTACAATATTATTATTGAAAGAACAAGTCTTGAACAAGTTATCAAGGTTAACGGAGAATAAAGTTATTATTTTATAGTATTGAACCGGTTTAGAAACACGATCTGTAGTTTGAAAATACGATTTATAATTCAAACCTTAATTCATATCTAAACTTCATCGTTGCGAAAATTAAAATTTCATATTAAAATTTTAGCTTGTAAAATAAATAAATAAATAAAATGAAACAAGTGTCACAATTATAAAATTTAAGGTTTACATCATGCATTATTACCTAAAATAAGGGAACTATTGCCTTAACGATTAAATCTGTAAATCGCTAACAGCTTATCATTCAATCTATATTGAATGTTACACAAGATCTGAATGATAGCAGAAATCGTCTGGGTGCTGTTGGGGTAGTTATAGTCGCCTTTTACTCTTAACCAATCAAAATCGTGAAATTTGCTTAATCCCGGAAATCAAAACAAATGATTAAACTCAATTATCTCAAAATTGTTTATATTGCAAAATGGACCTTTTTAGTATGAATAACCCCATATTGTCCACCAGAATTACCACCTTCAGATGTTTTAAAGTGCTATTCAGATGCTTTTTTTTTCTATTAAATCGATTTTGGCTGATGTTTTTATTCACGTGATGATCGATGGAAATTGGCCAATAGCAAATCTTAACAAAAAAATTTTCTTTGCTAACTTCGATCCTAATCTAAATACTAACACTATATAAACAAATTTTAAATAATTTTGACAGCTATACATGACAACAAAATTTTGTTATTATGTGTTACGTGAATATCAATGTCAGTCAAAATTAGCATCATCTGTCACATAAAATGTTGACGACACAAAAATTAACAAGCTAATTTATTACTATCGGATACATCCAGGTGATTAATTCAAATCATCGGGTAATATCGGATCAATTTGTCTAAAATGATATCGAACAAAAAATTAAATTTGCATGATTTCTAAAAGAAAATCGCATTTTTACTTTTTCTTTACATTTATATTAAATTCATGATTCGTTATGCGTTTTCGTCATGCGTTCCATATTCGTCATTCGTCAATTCGAAATTGCCTGACGAAACTATTTCGCCATTCGTCAGCATCGTTAGACTAATGCCACTTTTAAATCATATAAACCACACACTCATATGCTTTCATTCCGGGTAATACACGATGGTAAATTAAAGTTTGTCTAATACAAATATAAAAGAGCTTTAAAAATTTGGGGCCAGAAAGTTTCTCTTTAATACAATAAGTCTAATACATTGAATTTTAATACAAATATTTTGAGTAATAAATAATATCATTCGTAAAATGAAACTTAACACAAATATAATTTAAATTTCTACTGGGACTTTACTTCCTCAATTATAGATCTCTAAAGGGTTCTTCACCCTTATTAAAAGCTTATATCCTTCACTGAGAGTTTTTAACCATACTTGCGCCATGGCGATCCTTGTCCATAAAGAAAACAACAAAATAAGTTAAAACTAACTAAATAAAGAAAAGCGAAATTTTAAAAACAGCACCGGGCTTAATCTTAAAAAAAATAAATCCTGCTATCCCGGGCTTGGGCTCAAGAATATTTTCTAGGCTTTGGTTTGGGCCCAAGGCTCGACCTGGCTCAGTGCATTCCTCAACATTTAGTAATATCAAGGTTAATTTGTGCAGCATCAGATTGACTCGAATCTAAATAAACAAATAACATTATTTTTAAATAAATTAATACTATATAATTTTAATATATGAGTTGAAAATAAACACCTTTTTCAATCGCCATTGAAACTAATTTCGTGCTGATAAGTTTGCTAGTGTACATTTCATCAGGATGTTTTGGTATCGGCAATTCTTTAATAGCTTTATCAGCATCTAAGAATTGCTTTTTAATTTCATCATCATTTGAACTAGCCATCTTATCATGCCAACTCTTTATTGTCTCATAAATATTCTTCGCACTAGGCCTTTTTTGTGGATCAGAATCCATGCACTTCTTGGCAAATTCGGTATAGCATATAGGGGTTTCAGGTGCAAGCTTTGGTCGCAATTCAAGTTCGCAAATTTCGGTTGCAAGCTTCGAATTAAATTCACGACCATCAAAAGGCCTTTGTCCAGTTGACATTTCTGCCATAATAATACCGAAACCATAAATATCTGATTCTTGTGTAAACTGCTGCTTGCCTGATAAAACTTCAGGCGCAACATAGGGCATGACTCCATAAATGTCGTCTGAATAAATTTCATCTTTCTTTCTAGATAATCCAAAATCCGCAATATAAGATTGTACATTTTCATTAGTGCGTTGGTCTATCAAAATGTTACTACTATTAAAATCAGCATGAATGTATCCTGCAAATCTGTGAATCTTATCTAACTCTTGTGAAATATCTTTAAGTATTTGCAATTTAGTTTGCCATGTAAGGTTACCAAAATTTTTTCTCAAATATTTATAAAGAGACCCCTCATTAGCATACTGAAATACCATTAAGTATAATTTTGTATCTGTATTTTGAGTTATTCCATATACTGCAAGTTTGCTATAATTATTTAATTTACATTTCATAAGAATTTTAAACTTAAAAGTTTAACAATGAATTAGTTCAATAATCTATTAGATAAAATTATAAAAGTAATAAATTAACTTACTTCTTTAAATTTGTCTTCCTTAGAACTGGCTAATACCTTGAGAGCAACTACGCTGGATGATTCATGTGCTCTTACGTAATTATATTCATCACCATCAATTTTTCGAATGCCATTCAACCATGTTGCTTTATATATATATCCAAATCCTCCGCCGCCAATTTCTTTAATATCAGATAATTTATCATATGGAATCCATTCAATTACATCTTCATATGAAAGAGTTCTAAGTTGGAATTCTTTTATGCAATCATCAATATCCTTATTTCTACTTGTCCACCTTGCTGTTGTTTTGTCTGGGTCACATGACACACACCATGCTTTATTCGTGTTATCTTCATTACAATGTGCACAATTTCCATACTTAGGTTGGCTTTATAATCAATATAACATATAGTGTTTTATTTTATCAGCCATGATATTTTAAACTTAACATCGAATATAAGTAATTTTTATGCTTACCGACTAAATTAAGACGGACGAAATTGTAATAATAAATAAGCATTTATATTTTGGTTAGTGAACTGTTTTGCTGTTTTTTTTTTTTAAATTCTACCCATTAATAAAGTTTCTTTGAACTCACCGACTAAATTAATGTGAATGAAGTGTAAATAAGTGTTATGATTTTGATTTGTGAACTTGTTTTGCTGGTTTTAATTTTATCCATTAATAATGTTCTTTATACTCACAGACTAAGTAATGAAATAAAATATAAATAAGTATTTATATTCTTGATTTGCGAATTTGTTTTACCGTTTTTAATTCTATCCATTAATAATAATTGTCGCAGCTGATGCTGAAAACGGCTGATGCTGAAATTTGGGGTCTCTATTTAAATCTATAATACCTACTAAA
>CAJVPY010002690.1:0-15574 GCA_910591965.1 Dentiscutata erythropus | reverse complement strand
TAAAATAAAAAATAAATTTATTAATAAAATATATTTTAAGTTATAAAATTTATATTGTTTATTTAAATAAATGCAATAAATTTGGCATTTTTTCGAAATAATTCGAAAAAATCTAATAAATCGTATAATTATTGTGTTTAAATATATTTCCTATTATTTGTATTTTTATTTATTTTATTTCAAAAGTTTTCGAAATTCCTCGATTTAGATCGATTATTATTTGTAAATTCAAAATAGTGCTATTTTTTTTATAAATATTTTGCTGTTTTGATTCGTTTATATCTATTTCAATTTGTTTCAAATTATTTCGAAATATTTCGCAATATATTGTGTATTTTTACGATATGATTTCGTAATATTGCATAATATATTTCGTAATATTACATTATATATTGCGCAATATTGCGCAATTTTTTGCGCAATATTATATCCAGACTGTAATTATTGCGCAATTTTTCGGGTGTAATAACTTGCATAAGTTTACGTTAGTTTATTTCGCTGATGAAGTTATTATCTTAAAAACATACAGCGTTAATTTCATTGAAAGATTTATTATTATTTACATAGAAAAAGATATCTAAAATAACTTTCAATAATAATATGAAATCTAAATTATAGAAACCCATTAAACGTACATTCTACAAAATTAAATCAATCAATCACCACATCATTAATTAAATTTAAAAATCAAATGTATAAAAACCTTCTCTTTTGGTCTTAATAAATTCTTTTCAGAACTTGATTCTACAAAATAAAAAATAATATCAAAATAATCAACTGTACAAATTTAGGTCAAACTAAATAAATTTAATACCGTCAACTTATCTTGTGATTGTATTCATAAATTAAAATTAAGTTTCCAATATAATAGTATCATTATGTGTATAATAAAGCTCTACTGCAATAAACAAATTAAATCAAATATGTCTAATAATCAAATAAACTGCTTTCCTCTTATTACATCCCTTATAGAAGGATTATGTGATTCAGAAAATAATACAAATTCTCAAATCAACACGCTTTTTGAACCTTATACCCAGAGAAATGAAATTAATCAAAATCTAATCAATGCACCAACCCCAAATAATACAAGAGAATTAACTGAATCAAACTTCTTACCTCAAATTAATAACCCTTTTATACCACAAGCAAGTCTTTTGAGTCTCTTAACTGAATTTTAAACAAAATTATTGGTTCTACTACTAAATCCCGAAAACCATTTTCCGAAAGAACATAATACCAATTAAATTGGCCAACATTATAACTAATGCCGGCCAATTTTGGCGGTATTGGATCCTTTCAGGAATCTGTCTTCTGGGATTTTATGATAAACCCTAAATTATTATACGAATATCACAATATCCCTTGCACCTATTGCTCAATGCTCATAATAAAATTCTTTGTAAAATGGCTACCTAACGATGACGATGAACAATACACCTTAATACTTGCCTTTCCTAATATCTTTTTACATATATGTCAAAACAATCGAAATATCACACAAGTAGCCGTTTGTAACAGATACAAAAACAAAAATACTTGCCGTTATCCTTCAATATTCCTCTTGAAATCAAAAGTATTCTGATGTTTTACAAAAAATACCTCTCTCTTGTGTATATAAGCTGCTCGTTAGAGCATACTACTGGCACTAATCACTATACCTATTACTGTCACCTAGAAGGATTAATAAATATTTCACATAACTATCACACATTAGAAGTTTATTATGGAACTGCTAGAGCCTATCTAAACATGAATGAACCTCCAAATTGGTTCTACGAAACTCTAATTCCTGCCTCTAATTGGCTTAAACAAAATAATGATCTCATCAAAACATATGCATCAAACATTAATATCATATGACCATCTCTAGAAACCCCAGTACCTATTTCATTCCCACTAGCAAGACAATTAATTAATACTCAAGAATTATTCTCCAATATTTATCGCAGTAATCTTCTTGACAAAACATTATGACTTCCTGACTTAGTCGTCCCAAACGATTCATTCCTATGAGAAATTCACAATGAAGACTCATATTATAGTCGATTGATAGCTGGATCAATAGAAAACACTAACCTACTCATCTTATTTAATAATCCAGATTTGGAAGCATTAATATTTCCTAACTTATTTCCTAATGGTAAGGGTCATTACGAAAATATAAAGCAACTATTAGACTTTTAACCTTCAATAAAAAGTTATGGAAAATACATAAAATTAAGAATGCTATGCCCTGATCCTCAATTTCGCCTACATTGGTATTGGCCTCATTGGTCATATCTAAACTTAGAAAAAAAACGAAACTTCCAAAACCAATACTGCATATTATCAACCCGTAATATTAATAGAGATCATTACTCTATGAGAGCAAATTTAATTAGCAAAAGTTCTTACAACAATAGAACTATTTTAAATGAAGCAATAACAACTACACTCTCTCAAGCCTCAGAACCGCCTCTCCTTTCTTTAAAAAAAAATAGCTACAAGTTAACACAATAGTAGACGCATATGGCCTACTACAAATATTTTATACAACAACCTTGGCCAAAGACAAATCACTATATCTAAAAGAAATTTTAGAATCAACCAACAATAACGATACATTATCAACAAATCGCCCATTATATGTCTACCTAAATAATATCCAAAACAAATTGTAGAAAAATGAAGATTTAGCTAGGTGGAGAAAGTGGGAGCACTATTTTGAATATAACGAATTTTAAAATAGAGAAACAATACATACACATGGCTTTACCTATACTAAAAAAAAAATTCCTGAATTAATCAACCTTAATTTAATTCATGCTAATGTACCAGACCCTAATACCGAACCTGAATTACATCAACTAGTCACAACATTCCAAATACACCATTGCAACCACAGATGTGGAGAACCAAACTCAAACAGTGAACTGTGTTCTAAAGGTTTCTTTTAACTACTATCTTATATAACTTATTGTTCACTTAACACTTTGCGCTATATATATCGTCATACCAAAGAAGAAGATCACATGGTTATTCTATACTACCCTAAAACCCTATTAATCTGAAAAGGGCATATAGATTTTCAATACATTACAACTACTGGATTTGCAAAATACATAACAAAATATATAACTAAAGCTGAACCTTTAGAGCTCTTTGATATTGATGAAAATAACGAATACAGACGACATATCATAGCTCGACGATTAGAAGCAATGGAGTTAATAGTACTCCTACTCCAATACCCACTAACAAGATATTCTGTATCTATACACTACCCCCCCTTTGCACCTTTAGAATTGAGACTAAGATCTGTCAAGCCCATTCACTTATTAAATACAATAAACAACAACGACAATGACAACAATCCTAACAATGATAGCACTCAATATTGGGACGATGCAATTGACAAATACTTTGATTGTCCTAACTACGAAGACTTTCAATCCATCACTTACCCTAAATATTTCAAAGATTACACTATAGGCTCAAAACAACCCAGCCAATGCTCAAGATCCTTTTATACCTGTGACTGCAAAAATAGAACCATTACCCAACATAAATTGCTCATTCTTCTAAGGTTTGCAATATATAAAGTTGAAAATAAAGAACCTTTTTTTTTTCAACACCTTCTGATAAAAATCCCTGCAAGATCAGAACAAGAATTATTAGAAGGACATTCCACATATAGAGAATATACATGACCCTCGTTAATATCAACCCATTTGAATCTGTTCTAAATAATGTTAATAGTAATATTAATGAGAGTCTATATTAAAGTTAATATATAAAAGGGAATTTTAATATATAAAAATTCATAAAAATTTGGTTTTTGGCTTAGATTGATATAAACAAGATTGATATTAATGGGGGTTAAATATATTTTCAATTCTTATTTCTCATTAGATACCAACAAGCAATTAATTCAATACGCAGAAGTCATCTAGAAGAAAAAAACAACTTATTAGATACTTATGAATCAGTTATAAGATCACTTTTAACCGAATTCCAAAACCAAGACTTATCTGATTTTATATTTGCCCAATTTCTTTCTCTAAAAAAACATCTTCCACACACAAATTCTCAGTTTTCATTAATACTAAATACTAATCAATATAGTATCTACAGTACATTATACAATATTTAGGGAAAGTCTAGCAATAAAAATATCCTTACTTCTTCCTAACAGGCCTAGCTGGAACTGGAAAATCGTTTATAATAAATCAAATAATTTCCTATCTACAGTATAAAAACAAAAAATACTTGTTAATGGCCCCTACTAGTATCACCGCACAATCTATTGGTAGTAAAACAATCTATTCTACCCTTAAAACTAGACTCACCAATGACCACTACAAAACTCTACTATACTGTAACCTCAATAACGAATCAGAACTAAAAGAAATTCAAGCTATAATAATTGATGAAATATTAATGGTAGATGGCGATCTTTTTACATGCATCAGTAATATATTTGCCAAAGTATATAATAACAATCTCATCTTCGGAGGCATATCAATACTAGTAGTAGATGACTTAGCCCAACTACCCCAATACGCCCAAAATATGTTTTTTAATCACTAGCTTAGCTTTTTTCTCCCTATTCTTAACTATTCTACAATGACAACAAGATGATATAGAATTCTACAACATTCTACAAGAAATTTGAACTGAAAATTTATCTGAAATATCCAAAACCATTATACAATCAAAAATCAATTCTGATATTTACCTTGACAAATTTTATGATACTACTTATATAGTATCAACTCGACTAGCTGCTGATAGTATAAACAAATTGCTCTGTGATAATCTGCCTTTTTATAGTACTAGCAATAAACCTGCTATTTCTGAATTCACAGATATTCTAAATTTCGAACTCCTAAATAGAGATTACTCAATATCCAATTTCAAATATGCTACAAACCTACCTCAATCTGTGCATTTGCAAGAAGGTGCATATATAATGTTCCTAAATAATAAACTATTTGAAGAAGAAATTTGCAATGGAACTATCAGAATTGTGACAAAAATTCTTGATAATGAAAACATTGAAATTACTTTCCCAACTCTTATTGCTATAAACAGAGTCATTGTTCAAAAAGAAACTACCTATTTCAAAATTAATAGTAGAAAAGCCTCAAGACAACAATTCCTACTTCAAAACACTTTTGTGCTCACTGCTCATAAAGTATAGGGCCTAACCTTACCACATGTAACTACCAGCATCGACAACTCAATATTTGCTGAAAAACAAGCATATATTGCAATAAGTTATGCAACTTCTTGGAATAACCTCCAACTCTTAAGCTTTGATCACAAGTCTCTCAAATGTTTCAGAGCCACTCTAAACAAATACAAAAAACTAGAAAGAATACATGCAGATGGCTTACAAAACTTATAATAGCTTATTAGCAAGATAAAATTTTAATACAATTTTTAAACAAATGCGCAAGAATAAAACCTATAACCAATTACAGTCAGACCTCCCTATAATCACACCCCATATAGTCACACCTCTATTTAAGTACCCAATTTTGTGCGATGGACTTAAAACATAGTAAAAAAACCTCATTATAGTTACAAATCACTTATAATCACTATCACTATAAAAATTTGATTTCTTAACAATTTTATTAATAAAAAACCCTCATTATAGTAACCAATTTTTAACTAAATACTGATTATAAAATCTGATTGACCAATATTCATATTCATATATATTTAAAATTATTTATTAAAGCTCCTTAAAGGTTTGATAGCAAATAACTTTTGATCAAATAATCCGTTTTGGATGAAACAACTACCAAAATGTTCATCTTAATGAGACGATTCTAATGAGCCCAAAATCGTTAAAATTGAATCACTCACCCTGATATCGTTAAGGATTTGTATCACTTTACATGTTTAAGATTTAAATATCTAAGTAAAAAATCCTTAATTATCATAGTATTTTGTAATTAAATTTGAATGATTTTGGACACTTTAGAATCGTCTCATTAAATAAAACACTCTAGTAGTTGTTTAATACAAATTGGGCCACTGGGTTAAATTTTTTAACAGTATTTCAAATATGCGCAAATATATTACTTATTGGCCTTTGATCATGTGATCATGACAAGGTATTTTATTTATAGTCCTATATAATCACCAAAATAGAGCGCAACAGACTTGGTGATTATAGAGAGGTTTGACTGTATAAATTTTCTATCAAATGTAAAAATTTACTTTTAATACTATATATATTATCATTTAATAAATCTGACTTCATATAGATATTACAATAATCCTAAAAACGTAATTTTAATACGTATTGTATCACTATAATGCATACCATAGATTATGTCAATCACTAAATTGAAAAAACTTAAGTGCAAATTTTAATTTACTTTATATTCAATATTCAGATATATTCATATATCTAAAATTTCGTGCTGAAAACTTTTGCTTAGAAGTTAAACTACAGTTATTATAGTGAAATCTTGAGTTATTTACGATTTTTTGTTTTTTTAGATAATTCAAGATTTTACTATTATAACTATAATTTGACTTCTAAGCAAAAGTTTACAGCATGAAATTTTAGGTATATGGGCACACCTAAATATTGAATATAAAGTAAATTAAAATTTGTATTTAAGTTTTTTCGATTCAGTAATTGACATAATCTTGTATATATTTACGGTATGCCACTATAACAAAAAAAGACCCAAACATATATATCAGATATATATAAGCATTTTTTGAATAGATCTACAAACTAACAAGGTTTGCGTGGCAGAGAATGCAGTTGCCAGGAGCAAAGTATAGGGTAAAGAAAGTGTAAAAATAGGGTAAATATGAATATATGTTTCAAGTTAATGGAAAATAATAGAATAATGTTATGTATATGCAAAGTGTATAGGTTATTTGTTTGCAGACTGAACAAAACACCTTTGTTTAAATACTGAGTATCAAATAGTGATTATGAGCCCATTGAGTCTCATAATATACATTAGTCAGAGACTCTAGTTGGTATTGCAACAATTTTTAGTATGACTAAGTATATACATATAAATAACTTAGGTGATTGTTTTATCAACACAAAAAAAGTGTAGTACTAATGAGAATTAGAAATAATATATACCTGGTTTTGGGGTAAAAAAAATTATTTGAGATATTTTTTTAAACTGATATTAATAGAAGCAAAAAAAAATTAATACAATATATAATTAAATAGTAGTGTTATTAATGTTTAATATTGTAGATTATAGCATTTCAAAAAAAGAATGTTGTCAGAATAAGTAAGATAAGTGTTGATAAAATTTGAGATGAGTATATATATAAAAAAATCATTTATTGTTATGTATACTTGCAAGGATTTTGGCTTAAGCCTGTTACAAAAATATAATAATAATAGAATATGATCTACAAAAATATGTAAGGCTGTGTTATATATATTTTGTTGCTTGTTATCGATTTAAATTAGAGTCAGAGAAGCAGCTATGCACAGCGTAAAAAAAAATCTTAAAAATTTTTGAAAAAAATCTGGTAAAAGATGAAAATTCCGGTAATTAGTTTTTTTTATAGCTGGTTTTATTATTCTAGTATTAATGTTGTATATTGCTCTTAAGTAATTGTTAATTTAAAATTAACATACCTAAGTTTAAATTTTATACTGATTAAAATGCAACATATGTAGTTTTAAAAATTATACTAATTAATATATAATATATTGTACATACGTACGTCAATTAAACTCAAAATAATAATATGGCTTCAAATTCTTTGCTAGGTTTTGTTTCTTTATTTAAGGTTTTCAAAAAATTGTTAATGACTATATGAACGATAGAAAAAATGAAAGATATACTGGCTATTTTACGAAACATTTTCAAGTAAACATGAAAATTTGAACTTAAAATATTGAGTTCTTAATGTCTTTATATTAATTAAAGTTGGAAGTATTGATAGATTGAATAGTAAACCTAATAAATATAACTGTGGCAAATCGACATGTTATTTAGAAATGTTAAATGATTTATAATCTTAATAGAAAAACAATATAAAACTAAAAAATGTGTGTTAAATTTGAAACCTAGTGATTTTATAAAGATTCAGATTCCTGATATAAATAGGCTAAAAATAGATAGAGAAGCATTGTGACTAATATCAAGTTGAAAGCAAGTTTGATTTTTGGATACATGGCTTTCAGTAAATGAATTAGAATGCTTATGTATTGATGAATTTGTTAAACTTCAATAGTAAATTTATTTCTTTACGAAATGCTGGTGCTCAACAAAAGTTAACTGACAACTAAATATTACAAATGAAGCATCAATAAAAAAACTGAAAAAGGGTTAAAAAAAAATGATGGCTGTTATTATAATAAAACAAATTATGAAAGTAGGAGTTTGTATTCGCTAAAATAGAGGCAAAAATCATATAGTGTTTAGCATTTGTTTAATCTTCAATATGTGGATTTTAATAATCGCAATAGGAATTAAATATAATAATTAATAAAAATAATTTTGATTTATATTGCGAAATTTTTTTTTTTTTTAATTGATAAAATCATACTGATGCTAATTAAAATATGAAGTACTTTAATTTACAATTTCGAAGGTATGTATATCGATTTTTAATTGACAGAAATTTGAAAGTGATGTCTAATATAGGTCTTTACAGAGTTCGAGTTTAAGTTTTATTATAAAATTCTAAAATGTTTATTGTAGTTTGACTATGTTCTGTATTTAATAACGATCTGCAACAAAGCAAATTTATAAATAAGACAGTTATTCGCAGCAGAGTGAGAACGTAGTGCTGGGATTAAGAATTAATATTAAGATCTAGATCTAGATATAGATATAAGAATAGAGATAGAGAATAGAGATTAATAGCCTATATACAAAACGCTTTCAAATTCGTAATATCAAATTTTCCTTTTATATGCATTTTGTCGCTAAAAGCAGATAGCAATCCTAATCCAGAAAGTAATATTTCTTGTTTAAGCACTTGAAAACAGTAAAAACCATAACACGAATATGAAAGTGCCATGTAAGAGAGATAATAAATAACTAAACTACACCTGATTTATCACGCACTGCAACAGTGCAATGCGAACTCTTGTTAGATTTAGATATTGCAGCATGTCAAAATTTAGGTAAAAATTATTTCTATAGTATGCATATATATTGGTATATAAAAAACTCTTTTAAGGGCACATCTATTTTGGTCCCAAATACCATATAGTTCTGAAAATAAGCACTTCCGAAAATAAGCACTCTTGGCTCGCACTATACCAATTTTGGGCCGCATTATAATGATCTTAGCCAGCATTACAAGCAAAAAAGGGGTGCTTATTTTTAGAACTATACGGTAATATAAAGATTATAAATTTTAACACTTCTAAATGCACACCCTTTCTAAGTGCATATTTTGCCCTTTTTTTACTATGTTCTCGAGGGCATGCACTTAGAGGGGTGTGACTGTATAAACATGGCCTCAACTTTAAAAACAAAAAAAAAACAAAGTTTATAATCCAATAACCTCATGACCTGGACAGGTCAAATATCGACCCAGGTTATGACCTGGGTTAATGGGTCATATGAATCATATATTTGTCATAGTATATTTAAACCAGGGACGATGATTTTCTACAGTAAAAAATTACTAATTCCATCTGTAACAAAACTAAATTCTGCAAAAATTCTGTGTATTAAAAATTGTCTTTTCTGTGCATTTTTCATAATAAATATTTAAAAATTCTGTGCTAATTATATAGAAAATATGTATATTCTGCAATTAAATTTTTTTATTGTAATAAAATAATAAATATTTATTCACTAATTCTACTATTAAAATACAACATATTTATAAATTTTGTTAATTGCTATTTAGAATTGTATTGTATTCAAAAAAGCTTCGCTCTACACTACATGAAGGAACAGATAACCAGATATATCTAATCAAGAGCGATTTGAGATAAAAGTAGTAACTGATTACTAAATTTTAACCAATATTCATTAAGTTAATTATCTTGTAAATTGCAAACTCAGAAATAATTTCATAGTATCGTAGATTTTTTGGCTAACTTCTGTAAATTTTTTTGCTCTCACATTATATGTTCTTGAAGTTTGATTGGTTAAAGGTCACAGGACTGAGAAAAAGTTGTATTTTGCAAGAATTCTGTGGTACCTGCAACCTTTTCCGTATTCACAACCCGATTCAGTGATTTCTGCAGCATTCCGTAAAATGCAAAAAATCATTGTCCCTGATCTAAACATACCAACAAATATTTAATTTGTTATTTGTATTGTATAAGCTAGAGGTCTGAACCGAATGCAAATTTATAACCTGGGTCACCCGTATAACTTTGAAATCAGGTACTCAGGTGAAAACGAGTTATATAGTATAAAAGGTAAACTATAAGAAATGTAAAGATTTTTTGCTTATTTAGCATTACAAATACTTAGAATTAATGCTAGAAAGGGTTAATGTAATAGGTTAATATAATAAATTTAGTATATGTATATGCTAAGGTTAGTTACTATAACTTTATACTGAATGGCTCATCTTATATCAGCCTTTAAGCGAAACTACTCAGATCAAATTTTTATATCCTTCAATATTTAACTATACAAATGAAGTAGATATTTAATTGAAGCTTAGATTATTGTAACCGTATTGATAAGTAAAAAATAAGTAATATAATTTAGTTTATTTATTTTTTATAAATTCAAAAATATGAGATTATATCAAAATTTCTTTTTAAAAACATTATTTTATTTACTAAATTAGGATCTAGTTGTGTGCGCTTTGCAGTAATACAATTACCCGTATCTGAAAACAACCTTTTACTAAGTACAGAAGATGCGAAAATTGACAAGTACTTTCTGGCTAATTTTGCTATGTTGGGAAGCTTCTTTTTCCAAATTGCCCACCATTCAAATGGATTCACATTATCTTCAGCAATAGGAGTTTGTGTGGGGTCCAGGTAGCATTTTAATTCAGCAAGGATTAGAAGTAGTATCAGTTGAAGTAGATGTGCCAAAAATTAAGGAGTGTAAATGATTGCAACGAATATTGTTACTATTTGAAGAGATAGTATATATTGATGTTGTTTGTTCATAATTTGAAGTAGCTATATCTTTAAATTGACGAGCTAACTCAGCTTTGGCTTTTTTTTGAGTTTTTTGATCCCAACTAAAAAGTGTTTTTAGCTGTGGATCCAAAAGTGTTGCCAACAAACCGACCATTAGTGGCTTATTCCAATAATCAAATAAAGAATTATAGATTATATGCCACATTGATTTTATAAGATGAGTGTTTTGAAAAGAATCATTAGTTAAATCTGAAGTATTATTTTCTGAATCGTCACTATTATCATCTGATGATTCTTCATGGCAAAAGTTAGGTATATCTATTTATTAATTTAATATTTATTTAATTAAAAATTATTGATTAAATATATTAGAAAAGCAATACTAGGTAAGATATATATTATTTTAATTACCTTGTTCATTGTTTGGAGTATTACTTGATATTTCGAATTTAGCAAATATAAATTTAAGTGCTTCAATTAAAGAATATATAATAGATAAGGTAGTATAATACGACCCACTAAAATAAGTAGTGGCATTATCAAATGGTTCTAACAAAATAACAATTTGATTTAATAGATCACACTCATATGGTGAAAGAAGCAGCTTTTTTAATTTTCGACCATTAGCTTAATCATCTGAATTGTCAGATAAAGATAACTCCATTTAACTGCTTTATACAATTTAAGTAACTGTTTCCATGAATAGTATTTTGAATTTCACCTTGTTTTTATCTCTGCTATATTGCGTAGAATAGGTTTTTCAGAATTTGCAACATTTACCGATGAATCACTATCACTAGAATTTAATGCATCATCTGAACAAATATTACTTTGAATCTGTGAATGTAATTTTTGTTGCACTTCATCAAGATGTTCACTTTGCTTAAGAGATTTGGTAAAAAATTTAACCAATTTTTTTATTTTTTTAATATGAACATTCATTTTTTTGAAAGCATGAGTAACTGATAATTGTAAAGTATGAGCTATACAAGGTAAATGTTCAACTTCCTCCCACAAATTAATTGCTTTAACCATATTACTTCTATTATCTGTTGTAATGCAAGTTATTTTTCCATTTAATCCAAATTCTAAAACTTTTTTTTTTAGAAAAGCAACAATTCTTTTAGCCGAATGTAGATATTGCATACGTTCCATGCAAAGAAGACAGTTATATACTTTAAAATCACTCGATAACCAATGAATTGTTATACCTAAGTATCCGTGTTTACTATGTGCGGTCCATAGATCAGTTGTTAAAAATGCCAACTCACATGTGTTATCTAATAATTGTTTTAAATTTTCAACTGCTTTAGAATAAGCTTATTAATTTCTTTTTTAATTCTTTTTTCAGAGGGAAGTTGAAATGCTGGATCAACTATATTTATCATTTTTTTGTATCCTTTTCCCATAACTATGCTAAATGCCAAATTATCAATAATAATCTATTCAGCAATTGCTTGCCAAATTTCTTGGTTTCATGGTTCCTTATATGTTTTGACTTTTGCTCGTTCAAGAGCTTCTTCCAATGTTTGTTAAATACCATGGTTTTGATTCTATATAATAATTAGATAAGTATTATCAATTATATTAAATTTTAATAGTTAATAGAAACTTACTTTATTTTTATTTTCATATAGATTATGCTTGTCTTGAAAATAACTACTCATATTCCTAGTACTACCGTCATGTAGAAATTTATATTCGCATTTAACCTTTTCACCACTTACTTTCAGAATCTCAACTTTACAAACATTATATATTCTATCTTTGCTTACTTCAAAGTATTTCTATACCCAACTGAATTTTGCATATTTTCATCTATGCACTAATTTACTTTTTTTTGTAGCATAAGATTGATTTTCTTGAACCATTGAAATAGCCCCATTACTAGAACCAATTGATATATTATCGCTAGTCTCACAATTAGAATCAAAAAGTAAAGAATTTTCTTCAAGATCACCTTCTTTATCGCTCATTCTAAAGTAAAGATTACCTTCTATATTACTTATTATAAGGTAAAGATTACTTAAAGATATAATATATATAATGAAAAAAATAAGAATGAAGTTGAAATAACAAATATGCTATATATTCTTTAAAAGATATATATATATCAATTCACTGACCAATTTGATTTTACAGAATGGATATTCAAAAGTCTTTAAGAGCGACTCAATTTACAAGTTTGTGATCATTTTTGTTTAGAGTTTTTTTTTGTTTATTTAATTTTTTATTTCACTATGAATTTGTGGCTTTTTTATTTCTTTTGCAACAATAAGTTTATCATTAATTTAATACTAACATTGCTTTTTAATTGATTAAAAAATGATGCAATTTTTGCATTACTTTGATAATTATTGCATCCATTATTTGTAAAGATTTTTTTGGTTTATCTTCTTATTTTATGGGGCTAATGTATTAGGAATATATTACCGAAGCATTAAAGACACCAATCTGAACATTTTATGCATTTGATATGTAATTGAATATATGAGTGCCATCAAAGAAAACCTACAATCGGGCTTTCAAGGTTTTCTTTTGACGGCACTTATATGATTTTTTTTATTTTCAATTACATATAATATTCACAAAATATTTAGTTACGTACATGCTTAGTGAGAAGTATAATTGTGTGAATTGACATACTACCAATGCAATAGCCCCAAAATATTGATGAGAGCATTTGCTCAAAAACAGCAAACTTACTATTCGAGAATTACTTATGATTTAATATATATTCGTTTTAATAAAAAAATAATTTATTAAGAACAAATTACAAGAATGCCTAATGATATGTACAATCTAATTACTATATACTTATTTTTCTTACGCAGAATTATCATGATCTTATGCCTATTCTAAGAGAAATTCATGTACGATTATTTATTATATATATGCTTGCATATATTAACAAGTAAATTTAAACTATTGCTATTTAAACCAATGCCAAGGCATAAGATCGGGTTATATCAATTATAGAATTTAGTGTTAAGCATAGGATCGGATAGTGTCAAATTTAGATTTAATGCCAAGGCATAGAATCGGGTGTATCAATTTTAGAGTTTAACGCCAAGGCATAGGATTAGAGCGAGTAATAATTGCATATATAGGCACTTATATAGTGGCGAAAAGATTATCAAACAATGCGTTAGTATTAATCTTAACCAATTTGACCTAGGTTATAAATTTGAAACCCGGTTCACCTGTTTTGATCTGGGTCACCCAGGTTTGCGTAACCCAGTTCAGACCTCTAGTATAAGCGCATTATTTGGATACGCCCATGTGTATCATTTCGAAATAAAAGTTGATTTATTTTTTGAATCCAATACTGGAGTCATCTAAAGCAGAGCAGAGTTATGTAAAATATGGCTAATCAATTATAGAATTTGATGAAGCAAGACAAGAAATAAAAGCGAAAAATCTGAAAATACAAAAAGCAGCAGTCTAAACCTACCTTGGGTAAGTTAATTAAAAATGTCGAGAAGACAATTTTGCTTATATATAATTGTTTTAAGCCTAATCTATTCCTAATATAAGATAATTCTAATCCTAAAGTTAATTCAATAAATATATATTATAAGATCTACTCCGCTTTAGATGTTCCCTATAAATGTATGTAATTAGGAAAAAGTGCTCTTACGGAAAGTGCTCTCAATATAATCTGTTACGTTACCAGTGTAAAAATTTCAGTATGTGCGCACTCATGATCACATGCTTTCTTCATATTAAAATAAAAAAATTTCATGTACGATCCTCACGAATTTTTTACACTGTACATTACATTAGACGGATCAAATGATGTGCACTAATAGAAAGAAGTGTATGTGAAATGCACTTATGGAAAGAAAGTGCGTAGTGCACTTATGAAAGATCGGCTGTGTATCATTTTTCAACAATGATTATATGCTACTCCGCATTAATTCGGAAGACTACATAAACTATTTTTGAAGGATTCAATTTTCAAAATAATGCCCATGAGCGTTATTTCGTGCTTATACGGTATCAAAAATTTCTTCGAGCAACCTGAGTTTATTAATCTTTATTTATACTACTTGATCCAATTTTTGACTCATGACCTATCAGAAACTGTTCTGTACTCAGGGTTGGCAATGAACTATGATGGGATCTGTCAATAGATATTGTCCATTGGGCCAATGAATATAGTCCATTGGCATTTGCTAAGCCACATTTTGGTCCATTGGCCAACCTAGCTCTGTAAAAGCTTTAGTAAAATTGTAATCTACCAATATGGTACCGGTACAATATATAATATACATTTAAATTTATAGGCTAACTTTCTTCTAATTGGTCAATCACTTACAATTGAATTTATACAGTTTAAAGTACTTTTAAAAATATAAAAATTTTTTTAGTGCGATATCATAAATAATTAAGTTAGAATATATTAGAATACCTTCGAAAAGCTTATTACGAAAAGAATCAAAAAGAATCACAGTTCTGACATACTTTACTTAAAAGCAATAGTTTTGAAATTAGTACTATGGAGAA
>CAJVPY010002689.1:0-15575 GCA_910591965.1 Dentiscutata erythropus | reverse complement strand
AATATTATACTACAGGTATTACTGTCATGTTTGAAGTTGTAACTTCAAGCTTCTGAAATTACACTGACTGAAATTAGCACTTTCTTGCATGTATTAGTTAGTAAATTTAGATAAGGTTAACTTCAGATGCTTGAAGTTACAATTTCAAGCAGATGCTAATTTCAAGTACAGGATTATTATAAATATTACCTTTTTGATATTGAGTGAATATTTGTTTGTGTTAGATCAATTGTATCTTGAGTAGGTGTTTCCTAAAATTTTTAATATTTATTAAAATTTGTCATTAAAATTTGTATATAAATCACGAATTTATTGAAACTACAATTTTTGTCAAGGTAATTTCTAAAATTTTTTTTTTTTGACACAAATAATTATTTATGACCAACTTTATATTATTAGCTTTTGGAAGGTTTTATATAGATACCGCCTATTTTTTTTCATTAATCAAAATTTGACAAAACTTCATTATGGCGTATTTGTTATCCAATTTTAGTTATTAAATTATATATTAATCAATCGATGCTAAGCTCTGAAAAATTTTTGGATCATTGATCTATATTGATGATATGTCTAACCTGTCTTTCCACTATCTAACCCATTTTGTCACACCTTATTAGATATACAGTGATGTACCCTAGCCTAAAGATATTGATTAGCATAGTCAAAAGTTGGTATTATATACAAGTAGTCAAATTTTTCTATTTTATAAATGCACTGTAATGCTTAGGTTTAGAGTAAATAAGAAATAATTTTTTTAGTTGAATTATACTGACAAGTGTAAGTCTTTTAGCTTTAGATTTTAGGAATTCTTGATATCATACTAGAATATAATAAGCTAAAATACCTTTGGTAGGCAATCTTAGCTAACAAATCTTACCATCAAGTTTTTCAAGTTTTCCTGACATTTTAGTATTTGATTTATTCTGATCTGTTAAATAATAAATGAAATAATTAAATTTAGATTGACAAAAATTAATATTATTATATAATAAAATGTATACTTTGAAATGCAATATTGGTATAGTCCAAGACTTAGGAGGTACTGTGTGTCTTGATAATGTTGGTTCTGGTTTATTAAAAATATAATCTTTTGTAATTTTTGTAATTTGTTCAGATGTATATTTTTTTCATAATCCTAATCATGGTAACGACCTAGCCAAAATATAGCCAGCTTCCTCTTTCTCATCTAGCCAAGCCCATTCATGCCAGTTAGAAATTCTATGCATTATTCTCAATTTGTTTTGTTTGGCTTGATTAATTAATACTTATTACTTTTTTAAACTAGAAAAAGTAAAATATACAATCAAATATACAAACCTTCACAATTAGGTATGATATTTGCAATGTGAGTTCCTGCCAAATCCTTTATTGCATCTTGTATTTCCTCACCTGATTCAATATCGCATCCCATTTTTACCCACTGTTTTATAGCATATGTTAACTAAGTAAATAGCAATAATAGCTTATTAGAATTACTAATTACAAAATAAGTTTATTGTTGCAAATTATAAGAAAATCAGTTCAAAATAAAATTTAAACTTTTCAAACTCATGTATACTTTTATTAATAACTCTAACTTAAAGGTTAAAAATTCTATTTTGAACTAATTTTATTTTAATCCTTATATTTAGATACTTGGACATGATGTGAATCAATTGCCATTTTCACTTCACCTGCCTCAAGAAAAATCCATTTGTATACTGTAACTCTATACTATTCTTTTCAATGAGCCATTATTATCATTAATTCCATATTGTAATAATGTGGTCCATTATCAGAAAAAATACTAATCCAATTTGGTTTTATTTCGATTGTTTCTATTACTCTATAAAGTGAAGATACAGTGAACCAGGCATCTTGTTTACTATCACCACTCCAATGATCAAATGCATGGATATTAATTTTACCAGTATCAGAATCCTTCATATACATTAAAACTGAATAGAGTGACTACCCACATTTACCAAAAAACTTAGCCTTTGTTTTTTGAGATTTTTGATATAAAATTTTCATTTTATAGTCAACGATTATTAATGTGCCCTCTGAACTAAGTTGTGCAAGATCAGCATTTAGTTGTATATTAAAGTATGTTTTCTGTGCATGATGGGCTTGAAAATATATAAGTTTAGTCTAATACTCATTTAAAATCTCATGAATCTCTGCAGGGGTATTAGCCTTTGTTTCATCAAAAAAAATAAACGATATTTTACAATTTTTACATATCTCTAAATGAGCTAGATCACAATCGCCAAATGCATGCCGTAAACAATAACTTATACAAGGATCATGAATAGTATGACCTAACGGATTAATAGTAAGTTTCGTGGTATAATCTCTTTGTAAATATCATCTCAAATTTTGTGCTTGTGCACTTAATTTATCCTATATTTAAATATTAGAAACACAATTAATATATATTGTAAATATATATATATTGTTTTCAAGTTGATTATAAAGAATTTTCATGATTATCATATTATTATTATATTTCTATTAGAAATATAATAATAATATGATAATTGTGAAGAATCTTTACAATTAATAACAAAAAAAAATTTTTAAATGACTATGATATGAAGATTGCACTTGCTACACAAAATGTCTAATTGATTGAAGTTATTTTATACTATCTTTTAAAATATTGGCTGACCTGAATAGTACTATACGGGCAAGATATATATGACTTATAAGAGTATTTGGTATGTATTTTCAAAAATACTGGTAATTGTAATCAATCGAGTATGTAGTAAAACTATACTTAGAGTATATGTAATATATATACTCTAAGTATAGTTTTACTATATACTCAACCAAATAATACTTTGTACTATAAAAATATATATGTCATTATATAATATGTATGGAGTATTATATAGGCAAAAAGTATAAACATATTACAAAACTGGTTATATTTGTCCAAGATAAGTGATTTTTTCTATCGCTATGATACAATATTATATATATATAATTTATATATATATATAATTTATATATATATATAATTTATATATATATATAATTTATATATATATATATTTAACTTACATACCTGAAGATCATTATTACTAATGTGTAACTTTAAAAGTTTTTCGATTTCTTCAAATATCTCATATCCAAGTTCATTGCAAGTTGAATATATTCTACCAAGATTATCCTTATACACATATCGGCCACCTTGTAAGTGAGTTATAAATGATATACGTTGCATTCCGTTTGGATATTTTTCATGAAATTTTTCCAATAAGGCTTTTTTATAGTTTTGAAGATACAGAATAGATAAGCCAGTTGATGTTTCAGTTCTTTATGATGACATATTTACATTTTCTTTGTCAGCAAAAAAGAGTTCAAATTGATTTAGTTGTTTTTCTGTAAATTTTACATGGTGAATAATTGGTTTTACAAGAGGGTGCACTATGACTATAAGACTTTGCATATTTATGGGCTTTGGAGATTGTATGACAACCAACCTTTTAATTTTAAATAATTAATTTTATATATATTATTTAACCTACAAAGAAAGCTTACATCTAAATTTTCTTCTAATTCATTATAGATAAAATCTTCAGAAATTATCGATAAAATATGTCATTTCCCATCCAAAGTTTTTTTGTTATTACTTAAGGCACACGAAAAAGAGTTCCAGAAGATATGTGTTGCATTTGGCATATGAATATGTACACTTATTAGAAATCCCGATTCATAGAATTGTTTAAGTATTGCAAAATCATGGTCTGGTAGGTTAGAATTTGTTCAGAATTGATACTGATTTAATAAAGTGAAAATAAGGTTTATATTATAAATTTTCATAAGTATTAGTCAGGTAAAACTTTTATTATATATTTTTAATTCTGTGTAAGACCAAGGTGTTATGTCATGAGTACCAGCAGTGCAAACATTGATCACCATGTATTAAGCTCTCGATTACTAAACCAATAATCTTTAGGATATAGTGAAATAATCGCAGAATTTAGCTCAATAATACTACTTTCTTGTGCTAGCCAACTAATAAAAAGATCATGCCAGCTAATATCAGAAAGCGTTCTTCGTTTCACATGATAATCATAAAAAGTTTTAATAAGAGAAAAATCTTGCTATTGATTTGGCGCACAAGTGAGAATTTGATGTTGCTTTATTAATCGTTAAGTAACAACATAGTCAAGGCCAAAAAGTTGAATGCCATCATATTTGCTAATACTAAAATGCTCCCAAATATCATTTGGGGATGCTTCCTCAACCGCCTGCTTTAATTGTGAGTCTTGATAAACTTCAATTCTATATATATTATCCTCTATAGACAAAATATATAAATCTTGTTTTTTACCATATATATAAATTAATGATGATTAATAACCTGATTTATCCTTATTCTAATCTTTCTGTGAAGAAGACCCGATCTCAAAAACAAAAATTTTAATTTGACCCAAATTAAAAAAAAAGAAAAGAAAAAAACATCAACTAATAATTGTGAAACAATATCACAATCTGTTCAACCTATAATAAGTAGGCCCGAATAATGGGTTTTGGTATTAAAAATACTAGTATAAATTGAAGAAATAGCAGTACTAGGATCATGAACTGGAGTTTTAGTATAAAAAGTATTGCTTTGACAAGTATAACTAGGCAAATAGGGATTGTTAGAATGGCCAACTACTATAGTAATAATAAACTCATGATTATTAAGTATAACTTTAGTTTTTTGTCCAATATGAATAGAAAAATATAATATGTCATCAAAAACCTTATTTTTCTACCAATAACAAGAATACAGCTCATAATGTAAAGTCTCATCCAAAACACCTATTTCTAATAGAGTAACTTGGGCTTAACGTGCCATTTGGTAGATAAGCTTTAAATTCTAGCACTATAATAAATTTTATTATATCGATTATCCCCAATTTTTATAATAATCTGCATGTAATTAGTGCTGATCATAGCCGAATTAGCAATTAAATAATTAATTTAAAATATATATATTATTAAATTATAATATAAATACCATTATACAAGAATTATTGCATGACATATCTTCATTTTTTAAAGACATTTTTGATTCAATTATATAACCATCTATAGTATGTAAACATGTATATTTTTTACCATTATATAAAAATATAATATTATAATTTAAATATAAAAATGCAATATTTATATTATAATTATAAATACTGTATTTGTGCGTAATAACGCACATGGGCGTTATTTCAAAACTCACACTTTTTAAAAATTTGGTTTTTTGACTCAAAATAACGCCCATGCGCATCCCGAAATAACGCGCCCTTAAATATACCATATTACATATTTGATCGAATTTTTCAGGCTAAGTTCATTAATAAAACTTGGACTTCCTCTTGTAACCCAAATTTGTCAAAATGATTCGAATTACCGCGTATGCGCATCCTGAAATAACGTGCAGGGTCTCAAAATAATATGCACCTGCGCGTTATTACGTGCAAATACAGTAACTTACTTGTATTGCTTGAATATTTGAACTATAACTTTCTCAATACCATTAAAGTAAATGTTTAAATTCAAGACTTCTTGGATCAATTGTATAATATTTTGTAGACCACCAGAGTTCTTTATTATTACTATTAGTTTGATAAAATACTTTATCGCCAAGATCAATTTTTTATTATTTTTATCATTATAATTAATTAATATATATTTTAATCACTCTAATAAAAGAATATTATTAACTAAATTAGTATAAGGATAAAAATGTGAATTAATCATTGGTTAAAGTATTCCAATTAAATATTCTATTAGATATTATCAATGTGTCTATAAAAGACCAAAAATAAGTTTTTTACTGTGAGCTCTGTGATTACAATAAGAGAATTACAGACTTATTTTAGGATTCATATATTTTCCTTTATTGATAAATAATTTTAAAATATAAAGTGCTATCTATATGGTATTCATGGGCTCAAAAAAAAAAGTGATACAGATCATCAATCCAACTATTAAAATTTAAGAGTATAGTATATTCTGTCAAAACTGGTATGCATAGTAGACAGCTTTTGTATCAGCTTTGAGAGGTTATCAGATTTAAGATACTAATAACCTAATGGTTATATGATAATAGCTAAATATAATTAGTTAAATTATATTTTTGATTATACAAAATCAGATTTAAGCCAATTAAATCAATTAATTTTACTTTACAAACCTGATATCTTATAGATATCTGATATTTTGAGTATCGGTTATTAGAAATGTCAAGTTATTGGATTTGAATTATGGAACCAATATGGTGGATTAACTTTTCATCAGTTGTAAAAAGTTATCAGTTTTGACAAGTATACTGTATACAATAATTAAATACATTCTCTAATTGAAAATAATAATAGGATTTAAAAAAGAAATTTAAATTTAATATACTGATTAGAGTTAGAGTGGGATTTTTAGACTTTATAATCATCTGAATTTCACAATCAACTGTGATACTATATTTAATAAAGCTAAATATGTTAAAAATCATATAAATATGAATCGCAAATAGCCTTATTTTTTATTTTTATAATATTAAAAAAAAATAGAACCACTAAAATAATTTATGTTCAAAGTTGTTTTTCAAAATACACCTAAAAAGATCCCAAATCTAAATGAATATAATATTTGCATAATATGCATGTTTGAAATTAGTTTAACTCCTCAAAGCCCAATTATAGTTTTAACATGCTATTACTTTTTTCATGCCAAATACATTAACCTCTAGGCTTCTGAATCAGAATATTTTTGCTCTACTTGTCAAGATATAAATCTAAGAAAGACTTTAGAACAAAAAGACTTTATCAAAAATATCAATAAACAAGTTAATTCTATTGAACCTACTACTGTGAATACACTTATAGAATATACTCCTATACTGTTTATTACAATTGCCAACTCCATCAACTCTAATGATCCAGCTATATCTACTGTTACCAACACCAATTCTAATGCCATCTTCAGTAGTCCTGCTTCTGTTACTTTTACGATTACTGACTTTAAAAATCTAGCTATGCCTACTGTTACCAACTCTAGTAAATCTACTAAACCTGCCAAACCTGCCAAATCTACCAAACCAATAGCATTATTCAACTCCAGTAGCTTTAGTGGTTCTGATGAAGCTCTAAAAAAAGAAAGAATTTTTTTAGAAATTTTTGTTGAATTAATTACTCTTAACAAAGAAATGTCTAGAGTTAGTAGTAGTGAAGAAGAAAGTAAGAATGTATTATTAAGTTGGTCCAGCTTTATAATAAATCAAACATGTTAAAAATCAAGCAGCAATAGCATGCCAAGCTGAAATACTATCCTGGTATCAATATGCTAAAGAATTTGAAAACCAATTGAACAAAGAACTACAGAATAACAAAACAACTATGAACAAAGCCAAATCTAAGGTCTATAATGAAATAATCTTACATTGAACTGATATTAATAGAGAAGCTTTAAAAAAAGTACACAAAGAGCCTACATTGTATACAATTTGTTCAGGGCAATTGGTGTAGATAAAATTAATCAAATTAGACATCACAAGTTTGACACAATCTCAAAGCTTGCTAAACAACAAATTGAAACACTTATTTTAAGAGTACATTCTATGGAGCATTAAAGATAAAGGGATGTATGTTGTGAAAAGCTCGGACCCCACAATTTTTTTATTATTATTCTACTTTTGTCTTCTACCCTATATAAATATATATACTCAACTTAGTTAGTAGGACTTCGTGACTTTACAAATAAAATAATCCTTCTATTTACTATTTTTGGGCTTTACCTTTACCACTTTGTAAAACCTTGTAAAAATTATAAAAGTGATGTAACTCAAATGAGCCCTAACCTTTGAGATTTGAGTAGAAAGAAGTGTTAGCTTTAGTAGTTATTGTTGTAAAAGTTCTCTTGTTCCCATGATCCTACCATATTTTCAATTTTTAAAGAGTAAAGGGAAAGTATCGATTAGTAATCCAACCTATTTATATTAAAATCACAATTGATCAAACTTTGATCAACATCATTGTTAATATACATACTATACCACAGATTCTATTTTGGCACTTGATCACGTGCAATTGTTTTAATTATTATTTAAAGTTATGTGATAATATTTCTGACACCATGACTGTTATAAAGATTAATGGCACAAATGAAATACTTGGTAGATATAATCTATTAGTCTGGACATCTAATAATTCGTTTGAATGGTTTACAACAGATAATTTATTTTTCTAAAATTTATCAAATTTAAAACTCATCATGCTTAAATCGAGTCATGAGCAAAAAGCTTCTTGATTTTTAATTGACTCTCATTATGCCAGGCAATATTGGCACTATGCTGGGCAAAAATACTAGTGCCTAAGTGTCTGTAAGTTATAGTTATTGTATGGATATTTAAACCTTTTTATGTTGCTATTTACAGTAATTTTTTTCATTTGTTCGTAAAATTTTTTCTTACTTATTCAAACTTTAATTTTTCTTCTTTAAATATAGAACAGCAAGTTTACTATTGACGATCTTGAAGTTCAATGTTTTGAAGCAACTTTTTGATAAAAAAAAAAAAAACATCTCTACCAATTTGATGAACTACTTTATATAAACATATTTAATTAAACATTTATTTATTTAAAACTTTAACCTTACAAGAAAAAAAAACAGGCTCGAATTTAAATTTGGACCTCACATTGTCTGATACGAATGAAAAAAAGGTTGAGTTTTACCTTACATTGCGCCGAGATCTTGTCGGGTAAGCCGCTCACGTCTGCCGCTGATATATACAGCTTTGGGGTTATTATGACGGAAATTTCGACCGGGCACAGAGCTTTCAATAATCGTCAGTTCGATCTTAGTCTTTCAGTGGATATATGTGCAGGTTTGCGACAGGGGTTCGCTCAAGGAACTCCAGATTGTTACGTCAAATTGTATGGATGATAATCCCAAAGAAAGGCCTACTGCTAAATGTGTTAATGCGATAGTAACTGTTTGGATTGAAGAACTTATGAGCGAGAGTATAAATAACGAAATTAAAAAACAATTTTTAGACTTAAATGAAGTAAATTTGAATCACGAACCAATTAATCATTCAAATAATGAGTACACAAGTGCATACATCGATACACAAGTAATCACAGAAAATTTATCAAAGTTGTTTGTCCCTTGAGATTTTTTTTATCTCTTTCATTCTGTGAGAGTTTTTTATAAAAATCAAGAATTGCCTTTTATCATTTACGTTGCTCCCGAAATTAACATACGTCATTCGTAAATTTAAGAGTAACACACGTTAATTTCGCAATCGGTGAAACTTACAAAAAAAAGAAACGTTTTTTATAATTTAAATGCTTTAAAATTTTTTTTTTTTAAATTATCTATTTATACATCCAGTACATAGCAAATTCTATGAAAGTTTTTGGTTGCAGATTTATAAGGTGATCATTGTTTGTAATTTTTAATAAGTTCTTTATCATAAGTATCCATGTAATTTTTTTTATAACAAGTGTTATTTTTATATATTGTCTCTATACAATCTTTCCAAATAAATAAAAACCCTCCGCCATTGTTATAGTGAAACTTTAACAATGTTTATCCATTTGCCTTTTTTGAATTATGAAACTAGCAACAGTGGAGTCAAGAATGATTTCACCATCTCTGACTGATATAAATATAAATATAAATCATAAATATACGCATTTGCGAACTACCCCAAAATTTGAAAAATTTGACTACTAATATGTAATATAGATTTTGACTGAGATAATCAACATTACCAGGTTATGATGCGTCATTTAATAAATTCCTATGTCTGATGAGATGCGTCGAGAGTGGGAAGATGGGTTAGACGCATTATCGGTACAGATAGTTCGAAATTTTTTTTCTGAGTTTGACATTGATTAATTAATATACAATTTGGTAACTAAATTTAATTTTTGGGACCAATTGTCTGCTTAATTTCGCTAATGCGCCGTAATGTGGAAAGTTATATTTATAACACCGTATTATATAACACCCTATGCTAACCCTATGCTATATCTCAAAAACGTAAACGGGATCGGGTATCCTAAGTAAAAATGTTCAGGACCTTACATCTAATACGTATATATATATTGTATAAAAAAAACTCTATATATCTTAAAGCTGCACCCTAACCCTAATATAACTCAAATCAGATGGATATAATATTTCTGAAGATTATATTTTAGCCTAATAATACTGAAATTGGATCCTTACGCCAAAATCTTCAAAAAGTATCTCATATGATATGGGAAAAAAGTTAAAATCATTATAGTGTACAGCATTTGATCAAGAAATTCTTATAATCGCGATTAATAACAGTAAAATATATTACGCAATGCATATATTGCTTGTAGGACTTCATCAGTTGTATTGAAAAAATCAGAATTATACGGAGCTATTCCTTACATAGCTCCCAAGCTAGGAATTCACACAATAAGAGCTTTTAATGATCGCGATAAGGATTTGTCAAGATGAACATCCAGAATTCGATCCCGGTGCACCGGAATTATACATGGAATTAGCAAAACAATATATTGATTCTAGCTAAAATGACTTTGTTTATGTGAACCACACTGGAGCTTTAGACTTGCAATTACATGAAACTTTGTTAAATAGCGAAAATAAGTTCAAAATTTACAGGCAAACAAAAATAGTTCCTTTCTTAAATTAATTAGTCGTCCAGTCAGGTCGTAAAGATGCTATGCCGAGTTTGGATTAGGGTATTAAACTTTAAATAAGATATGTGAAAAAAAAGAAGTGACGTAAGTGTTTTACATAGAAGTAAAATCATTATGTAGCATATTACATGAAAGCACAGTATCAATATGTAACTGTAAATAGTAGGTAATATGTTTATACACGGTAAATTATACCATCGTGTGGGAAAAAGAAATACAGAATGAAGAGAAAATAGGTAGAAAAGATGAAAAATCGCACAGAAGACAAGATATAAATAATAAATCGTTCAGTGTTTATATGATAAGGGATCACTCAGAAACAGCATGTTTTCTCCAGAGAATTGAAAAATCGTTTATACATGTTCAGTTTCCCCATCGTCATTTCTACATTGTTTATGGATGATGGCGTGTCAATTACTAAAATTACTCCGCTTCATTACCATGACGTCATAATGTGTATTACCTTTGCATTACAAACAATACGGCTATAAAAAAATACTATATAAGGTATGTGTCTAACGCTAACGCTAATACACAAGCTAAATAAGTGCGTACTAAATTTAGAAAATAAGTAATACGAAATATAAATCCAACCAAATAAGAGAAACGAAAAAATGAACGGGACGAATGTTACATCGAAATAAGTTGTTCCTTAAATGAATACAAGTTATACTTAAAAAAATTTTATGCAACATTGCGTATTTTAAATTTCTTAGTTTTAGCAGCGTTCTCTGCAAATTGATAAAAATACTGCATATTTTCGATCATATTCTAATTCATGAAAAATGTTACCTTTCTATGCATCGGTTCTAAAATTCCGTAATATACTAACACTAATGCTAATGCTTTGTCAAACAAATAAACAAATAAATCACAAGCTGTCGCAGATCGACAAAACCGGTTATATTATGTCTTTCATAACTAAATGTAGAAACACTTTTGCTGCAATATAAATATGTATATGCGTACGGACGTTCTAGAGTTGTTCACACTACTTTTTTAAGAAAAAAAGTTTTTTTTTTTGTTTTTTTACCACTAACATAACTCAACGCTTAGATTTAATTAGTGATGTCTCAACAAAAACCTCCCCATGATTATACTCCCAGTTTAAAGGGAGAATATAATAAGCCTGGAGGAATAACTTATGTGGCTACCCAGACACTCGGTGCCGTCCAAACTGTAGGAGATGCAATTACTCCATTCGTTCCCTTATTCAACATGGTTACGAACATACTTAAACAAATGTTAGAGATTTATGATAATGCAAAATGTAATAAAAAAATATGTGCTGCTTTATTAGATCGTGTCGAAATTGCAGAAACTGCTGTTAAATCATTGCAACGTAAATATCAGGCAAATGAAAAAAATTTTAGAAATCAAGATTATTATCATGCTTGGGTTAGATTTGTTAATGTTTTGGAGAATATTAGGAAGTTTGCTAAAGAAGTTACGCAATTGACATATTTTCAAAAGTTTTTAAATTCTAGCGCTGTCAAAGATGCTTTTGAAAAAAATACTAAAGAACTTGATGAAGTTTGTAGCGATTTAAACTTTACAATGGCTATGTACAGTAATGAACAAAGAGAACAGGAGGCAAAAAATGTAGCAGAAGATCTTGAAATTTTGAAAAAGGTATTCTTCATATAATTTAATTGATTTATATAAATCCTTTTTTCCGCTAATATCAGATGTATTTATCTATGCTCCTCAATAAATTCAATATGTATATAGTCAATGAACGATATGAAGGATGAACTAAAGGAAAGCATTAGATTAGTTAATACGTTGCTATCAAACGCAAATGCTCCCGCGGATAAAATGGTACCTCTGATCGATGAGTATAAAGTTCCCATTGTGGATCCAAGAGAATTAACTGAACCATACTCTTCTACCGATAACGTTCGAGGAAATAATAATACTGTCCATAAAAAAATTTACCGTGGAATAGAGGTTGCGTGTAAAAAATTTCATTTGGCTAAAAAGACTGACGGATCGGCAGGAAATCTCGGTCAAGCAAATGAGAACAAACAGCAGATAGAATTAGCTGCACTTCTCAAATTAGGTACCTGTCCGTTCATTATCTACTTTTATGGGATTTCGCATGTGGACAATAATGACCTTATGATTTACGATTGGGCTACACATGGCAATCTACGCGAAATGTATTTAAGATTTGATATCGATTGGCCCACAAAATTGCAGCTTGCACGTGATATATTTAGCGGTTTAGTATTCATGCATCAATGTAATCTTTATCATCATGATGTTCGTTGTGAGAATATCTTGGTATGTATTTAACTCAAAGACAAAAATCGTCAATTTGATTTCTTAGTCAATTTGTGACTGACAGTTTCAGTTGACTGATTAATCAATTAAAATTTTTAACTTTTCATAATTGACATCTTAGTATCAATTGACTATTTTTTATTAATAATAATAGATCACTGATAGATGTGAGCCTAAAATTTCAAATTTCGAACTCAGTCGCTCTTTAACAGGAGTATCCGCGGAAATCAAAACATTAGCTGATATTATTAGATGGTTGGCTCCCGAAAAGATGCGAAAACCTAAACAAGGCACACAACAAAGATATAATCATCAATGTGAAATGTTCAGGTGATGAAATATTTAACAAACTTTTAGCATTAACCTTTTTCTTATAAAGCTATTAACCTATTGCGTTTTTGGGCATAGTTTTGGAATGATGCTTTGGGAGCTTTGTCATCAAAGGTTTCCTTATAATGACCTGAAAGATGTAATTGAAATCCAAGAACGTGTTTTGAATAAAAAACGAGAAGTTCTTGAAAGCACACTTTGTCCATCACCAATTCCAAAAGAACTTTATAAACTCATTAATATGGGTAAACATTTTATCTCACAACTTTACATTTGCTTAAGTCGTCCGTTTAACTATGCATTAAAATTAACTTTTTATTCATCAAGCTTGGGATAATGAACCTTCAGCACGTCCTTCGGACATGGAAATGCAACAGAAACTTAAAGAACTTTATCAAGAGCATGTTTTTAATAAAGGAATTTCTCCTCATATACAGCCTAAAAAAGTTGATTCTAGTGACGTCCCAAATTTAGAGCTTTCAAGAAATTTCCAAGAAAAAGTTTGCATTAGCACCGACCCTCAACAACCTAATAAAGAATTTGAATCACCTGACGATTTTAATGATTTCAATATAGAAATACCTATGATACAACCTTTAATACCTTTCGAAGAAGGCATTAAAGCACACAAAGCAAGAAATTTCGAGACGGCTTGGAAAAGTTTTGAGAGTAATGCAAAACTTGGAAATAATATGGCAAAATATTGGCAAGGATATTATTTATTAAATGGAACAGGTGTAAAAAAGGATCATGCAGCTGCACTTAAGCTTTTCAAAGAAGCAGCTGATAATGGTGTGCCTGATGCTCAACTTCGATATGCATTTGCTCTTCTTGAAAATAAAAATAATCTGGATGTACCGGAAATAATGAAGTATATGACTATGGCAGCAAATTCAGAAAATTCTACTGCACTTTTTAACTTGGGAGATATTTACTGGAATGGAAAGCTTGGGGTTGAAATTGATAAAGTAAAAGCTGAGTCATATATTAAATTGGCAGCTTTGAAAAATCAGCCTAAAGCTATTCAATTTTTGGAAAAAATTAAGGCAGAAAAGGCTAAAAAATAAGATTTTAATGAACAAGTTTGATAACAAGGGACGTTTTTATTTCAGGAATTTGAAATGCTGCATCAATTATTTATATGAATTGATACATCTAACTTTTGTTTACAAAAAATTTGATAACTTAATCTTAAAACAAAATTAAATATAAATTTTAAACTTTAAATGCATATTTTTAGAGCATAAACTGTTTTTAATGATTTTTAAATGATTCATTGTACAACTTTTGAATACTATTAAAAACTTGTATTTTTTCAACTTCTGTAAAATTAGCTACGTATTTGGGATCTCTACTAACAAATGCCTTCGAGACTATGATTTGTATGTCGCGAAGGATCACTTTGTTAACAAAGATCCCAAAACTTTTCGATGATCTTTAATTGTTACTTTATTTGATTCGCCAAAGCATGACTCGTGAGCTGCCGTTTGGAAAGAAAAGATGTCCAATAATTTTATAACTGAGTTATAGCTACGTATATCGAACATTAGAAAGATCCCACAGTTAATGGATCAATCAGCGGATTTATCACAAAATTTCATGACCTGATGCTTATTTATATAATAAAAACGTTATTGAAGAACTTATTTTTTGTATTATGTCTTTTGCCCAACATAAATTCAAAAGAACTTTGACGAGTTGTCATCATTCTGACCTGTAAAAATTTTGAAAATTATAATTTATAAACATAAAAGTAAAGGAATATGATATTTCTTTGAATTCTAAACAATAATATTAGAAGCTAAAAGTTATAGAGAAATGAAGGCAATGTACTTTTTGAAAATAAAGAGTAGTAATGTTAGAAATGATGCTTTTATTCTATTAAAAACTTATAATTTTATTATCATTATTAGAATTTTTTAATTGGAGCAATAAATTATTTGGACTGATTAATGCGCCACCAACATTCAAGAATTGCAAATAACACATGGAGTAATCTTTAAACGGCCTATAAATTTAAATAATGGTTTAGAAAGTACAGTCAGACCTCTCTAAGTGCACCCTCTATAAGTGCATACCCTCTCTAAATGCGCACTTAAGTGCCGACCCAAATATATACTTGACCTCCATAAATGCACTTTTTCTTATTACAGTCAGACCTCTCTAAGTGCACCCTCTATAAGGCGAGACCAACTGGATTCTGTGTTTTACATTACCCCACCCCCCTCCTCTGGGGTCCCCCCTCTCCATCATAGTAAAAAATTTTTGATAAATATACATAGGGCTACGGGA
>CAJVPY010002688.1:0-15576 GCA_910591965.1 Dentiscutata erythropus | reverse complement strand
CAATCTATACAGAACGAAAATATTTTTAATAATGTTACGTATGAAAATATAGTGTCGAATATAACAATATATACAGAATTAATTTCTTTGCTTACATCGACTTCATTTTTCATTCGATTGTGGAAGTACAAAAAAAAAAACCAGGAAATACAAAATTTTAACAAATATACGAACTAGTTATGCGGGTGGTAAGATTATTTTCGTTTATAAAGCCGCTTATAGGATTAATATCACGTCATTCAAAGAGGATGCCTCGTTATTTAAGGTTAGCTACTCGATCGCAAACTAAAAATTAAAAAAATATTTTATTTTTAATACTGTAATTATTAATTATTATTTATTCATAATAGAATAACGCTATATCTCGCAACGATGACTCTCGTTATTATCGTATTTCTCCCGAAAATACAGAGTCACTTTCCAACAATACCAGGTATACCAGGTAATGTAAGAAGTTGGTGACATGATAGATTTACAAAATTTTTTAAATCCGAACCACCCGGTCGACCATTACGACCTTCTTTCGTCATCAAACGAGAACTTATGAAAGATCCATCATATCGTAAAAAAACAATGAGAGATCTTCATCGACGACTTTCAGCAGCGGTCACCCAATATCATCAAAAAACACCATTCGAAAGGAGATCATGGAATAGTTATTTTGACGATGTTGAATTAACACTCCCACCAACTTTAGATGTAGAGATAGATGAATTTTTCGTAGAAGGAAATTCAACAATTAATTCTTTAGTTGAAAAATATCTCGAAAAAGACGAAGAAGTTTCAAATTCATTGATAAAATCGGTTGAAATTCAAGAAGAAAGCAGTTTATTGATGAAACAAATTTTGAAAGATATTAGGGTGTTGAGAGCCATATTACGAGAACCTGACGAAAATGATTAATAAATTATCAGAATCTTAAAAATTATTATCACGCTTTCAAATTCTGTGATCGCAGAAAATCTTCAAAGATTTCTTATTTTCACAAAATTATATACTATATACCTAAAAAATAATATTTTCAATATATATAGTATAATATCCATAGTGCATTACATTTTATAATTTTATAATCGACAACAATAATAATTTTTATATTATACTTCCACAAATTTGAACGAAGTATCTTATTAATATCCTATTCATTTCAATATTCAAAGCTATTTTTCGAATTATTCAAATTAATAAGATTCTAAAATGGTTTTAAATATTGATTTAAATTGACAAGGCTGTTATTAAGATATCTTCGCTCAAATTCAAAAAAAAAAAAACATAGACAGCATCAGTACTTTAATATTGGGATTTTAATAATTAATTTAGGATTTTAATAATTAACATTAGGGCTTTAATATTCAATATTAGTACTTTAATAATCACTAGAGTAAAATTTGGTTACCGATAAATTATTATTTGATAACGATTAAAAAGCGTGGTAAACTATTAGATTTATAATACTAATTACAAACATACAGTATATACTCACAACAAGATATTCGCAACATATAAGATATTCACGACAATAAGATATATAGATTTTTTAAAAAATTATCAAATTAGTGAGAATTCATTTTTAAACAACACCAACAGCAAATTTTTACTGTATTTATTGTAACAATCATATTTAACAAAGTTGATATAATTATCATATACATTTCAAATGCATGATAATTTGTAGATTTTGCCAAAAAATTAAATGATTTTGCCCTGTGGATCTAATTGATGATATGCGAAAGAAAATGATATTCTAAAAAACGAAAAAAAAGGTGATATGGTACATCAAGGCTATATTAAGAACGATAATTTTTTTACAACCTTTTGAGTGGGTGTTGATTCGGATGGCGGATATTTGTAAGTTTTCTCATGACACGTCGAAATTTCAACATAAAATTAAATGGTTTCTTTTTTATAAAAGTTTTTACCGAATCTTGATCATCATTATGTAAAATATTTACATTGGAGTCAAAATTTTTAACACGTCGATTTTTACGAAATTTTTTTGGAAATTTTAATAAACTTTTTAATTTCGAATGTTTTTGTTTCGTTTTATCATACTGTTGCTGTTGTTGTGTGTTGATTAGTGGTGTCGATTGAGGAGCCAAAAACGGATGTTTTATAACATCCCACATATCGAATTTCTTAGTTGGATCCGGATCCCACATACATGACAATAAATCACATACACCTATATAAGGAATAATGATAGTAAATTAAATAATAAATTAAAAAAAAAAAAAAAAAGAAAAAAAGAAAGAAAACTTGGACTTACTTGGATCCATTTCCTCAGGAAATGAGAACGAACCATTTTTTATTTCTTGATGAAATCTTACATAATCGCCATCACAAGGAAATTGACCTACTATCGTATAATAGAAAACAACACCTAGAGCCCAAACATCGGGTCTCCAACCCCAGCAAGGTTGTCGTTCAATAATTTCAGGAGGAGTAAATATATCATACGAACTAGGATTTAAAGTCTGCACAATGTGAACAAGATTTGCTGTAGTAAAATGACCTAATGAAGCGAAATCTACGATCTTCACATTGTTATTCTTTATCCATAAAGTATCACAATTTAAAGACATATGAGCTAAATTATTCTCATGCAGATTTGCGAGGGCTAAACAAATCTGACAAAAGATTTCTTGAAAGTTCAAATTATGCCCAGCATTCTGGAGCAATTCAAACATCGGCTGACCAGGATCCTCCCAAACAATAGCCAAATAATTTTCATCTTCAATTACATCGATAAGATGTTGAATATACGGAACATGTTTCATTTTATCCATAAAATAAATTAACGAACGGGTTTTATTTACTTGTACAGCATTTGTTTGCTCGATTAAGTACATAAACACCTAAGAATAAATCAAAATTTTTTTTTTCTTAGAATAAGGCAACATTTTTAACATCATAAAAATTCAATTCATACGTGTGTACGTAGGTACGTACTTACCTTCTCATTGCTCTTCACGTTGATGGCATTTATTACATATCCCAGACTACAATCTAATTCTAATACATCTAATGGTAAATAAGGAAATTGATCATTTTGCATATTGAATAATGCATCGTGCTTTTTAGAATCATCGCTAAAAATTATTTCCTCATTTTCGGTTATTTTTGAATGTACATTATCGGAAGAAATCATTATTTACAAATTTTATTCAGGGATCGTTATGTTCGATCGTCGCGAAGATGAATTCACCAAGAGGTAAGGCGAATAATCTTTAATACAATTCGGATAAAATTGATAAAAGATGAGGGAGGAGCTTGGCTAAAGCTCTAAGAGGAACGAGGCAGAGATGATAATTCAAACATGAAAAAAAAGAGTAAATTTATATAAAACTTAAATTGGGAACAAAGAAAAAAAAAGGTTTGAGAAGCAAACGATGTTTGGATATTATTTTATTTATTTGTAAACAAAGGCGCCTCCCGATAGCTAATAGTGACAAACAATCTAACTCATTGTATCTGGAGACAGCATGCGTCCCAAAACGGCACAAATGATGAACTTTATAATCACGCAGCAATGCGAAATACGCATAAATTTTATGTAATTCTGTAATTGTTTAGTCATTTGATTCATATCGATATATATATTAAAATAAATATAATTTTGGCCATCCGCAGTACGTAATGATATTAATGGTGAAAGATGTTGTATGAATGGTGAAGGATGTCGCAATCACGACATTTACTGTTTGGTTTACAATTACTCTTATTTTTCACAAATGTTTGTTGTCGGAACTAATGTTTGTATCTTTTCATATAAATTCTGCTGCACATGTTTTAAAGGATACTCTGTGGACTTTGTACGTACGTGTGTACGTACCTTTTTTTATAACACGAGGAATCCAAGACCGAACATGTGATGCAATTTAAAGAAAATTAAGGTTGTATATTGTTGTTGGTAAGGATATCTTAATTACTCATGTGTGAGTCACCACAAAAATGTCTCGATAATGACGAATATGCAATTATGTACATACCAGCAATTAAGTGATGAACAATTAAATGGATGCTGACGATGAAACTAATTAAGGATTAAAGATATCAAAAGTTGATCACTAATTAATCGTTCGTTAATTTAGCGAAATGTTGCAGTGTTTCATTATTCAACCCGAACAATAGAAATGCTCCTGGAATAAATTAAAGAAATTGAATGTCTATGTTGGGATAGTATGGATTAAGAACTGAAGATTAATCGTGTTTTACTACCATACCGTAATGATTACGTACGTCCTTTGATCAATTTTGTAAACCTATTAATAACGTACTCACCCCAAATAATAATTAATAATAAAACGGAGGCGTTTTATCAGGTGTTAAATTTGAAACTAAAAATTTTAGTTTTATTTCATTTAAATGTATGAATAATAGAATATGTGTGTTATAGGACTTTGAAATATTAATAGATGGATCGTGTTTGAGTTTGCTAAAACTGCCGCTTTGTTTTTCTTTTAATAATAACCTGACCTATGAATATCTTGTTTATTTTAAACAGCATGTTTTTATAGCTTTATATTTATATGCATGTAAACAGGTACTACTGTAATCCGTTCGTATTTTTGATGTTCATTATTTCAAAGTTCGTGTCAAGTTCATCTTGTTAAATTCTTCAGTTTAGAGAAATCAATTTAAAGTTTCTACAAGGATGGTCAAAGAATTCAGGCAACTCATAATCGTGGGTAGGAGCACTCACCTTCGCTCCAGCCAATAATACCCCATGTAAAATACTTGAATGTAAACTACAGGAACTTATTAATCAATGAGCTTTTTTTAAAAAGAAAACTGTCTACCATAAATGGAAACTGTATATGCACTTGAAATTTTTCTTTTCGCAAGAGATCGGGCATACACGGATACTTATTTAATAAGCATGGAAACTACCGACTGCTCAGAAAACGAATAGGCTTTAGATGCATTGCTTACAAATAGTGATGCAGACAGCTTGAGCTGCTAAACTGTTTAGTGGCTCAGCTAAAGGTCTATTAATAAAAGCATCGTCTCCAAAAACTGCTCGGTTCAATGCCTTGAAACCGAATCTAGAGTAGAGATTGGAACCGCCTAAAATTTTTCACTGTGTTAACCGTTTAATTAGACGGCATAATATAAATTTGATCCATGATCAACATAATTCGGCCCAGAACTATGGTGCAATTTTATGCGGTTAAACAGTTCCAATCCCAATCACTTTGCCGGACAAACTCTTGGGATTTGGATGGATTGTCCAGTTATGCCTAAAAATCCCATATCGATATGGCAAAATTGGACAAATCCCAATCCCAAATCCTAAACTCTGGTCCAATCCCAAATCCTATTCCAAATCCTCCAAATTGATAGCACAATATTTTACTACATTCTGAGTAATGAATTCTTTTCAAATGATATTTTATATGATCGGGATTTTTTGGCATGAAATTACAGTATGTATATATAAGTTATAACAAGTAGAAGTTCATTAATATTAATACAGCATACCCCTTTACCTGCAATGCATTTTTCAAATATAGTAGGCTTTTAATCAATAGAGTGTATACGTAGTAATATACTCGGACCTTTTAAATTATATGGTGATTTATAGTATGCCACCTAACTATATTTTGCAATATTACATATATATCACTTAAAAATCATGATTTATACCCAGCTATAAACTAGACTTACAAGATTACTTATACTCAATAAAGGCGAATTTTTTAACCAATTTTGGTTTCTATTTTTTTATTAAAGTGTCGTTAGCTCATGAATTTCAGAACTTGAATATCTAGTTTTAATATTTCGACCAAATAAAAATGATTGCTATATTTAGATTGCTAATCAACTGCAAATAAGAAACAATAAGCGAATAGCTTATTTTAATAGAACTAAATCAATGTTTATTATATTCACAAAGTAAATAAACGTGAATAAGAAATTATACAATATAAATAGATACCTTGAGTATTTCGATCGATAATGATCATTCATAGGCTAAATAAATGTAATTTAAGTAAATAATTCGATTGAGAAAAAATAGTGAGGTATAGTACAGTAGTACACATAATACATATATCGTTGCGCTAAAGCTAGTGATAGGACACGATCTATTAAAAAGAATTGATTCTTCATAAATTATTTAATGCGACAATTTAAGAATCATCTATTTTTAGCATCGTTGGTCCCATTACTAAATCAAAACAATAATTAATAGCTTACTTGGGTAGGAATTTTATAGTAGTTTAAAAATTGGCGTTTAATGTGAAAAATGAAAAGATATAAATTTATTTAACCAATCAGAATAAAATTACACAAAATTTGCCAATCAAAAATGATTATGTGAACACTAAAGTATAGATTTGATGTCTTTTACTGTCTGATAATGTACAAAAAAAATAAAATTTGTATATTAAAACAAATATAGAAACATGATACTAAAAAACAGCTTAAAATAACAATATTACACAGATAAAATCGATTTAAGGATGCTTTATTGTTATTTAAAAAACAAAAAGTCATTAGTTAGCCAAAAACAAAATTATAATACAGTATTTATTACTAAACCCCAAAAATCTATAGATAATTCAAAAAGCAAAAAAACATTCTAGTAAACCCAAGAAGAGTGATGTTAAACACATTTAAAAACTAATTATCAAAATAGTAAGTTTAAATTATTATTTAAATTATTATTTAAAGTATTATTTAAAAGAAAAAAATAGTAATAGTTAAACATATACAAACAAGAACTATTATTACATATTAAAAGAAAATTATAATTCAAAAAACAAGCAATAATTACTGATTCTAATAATCTTTTAAATATTATTTAAACCTAAAAAAATAGTAACCAAACATATTCACAAATAAAAAACAACTATAATTTAGAAGAAAAAAAAAATACAAACAATAATTACTAATCTTAGTAGATCTAACTATTACTAAAGCATTATCTAAAAATAAAAAGAATAGTAGTAGTTTAAATATATTTATAAATAAAAAATATCACAGATAATATGATTATAAAATCTAGAGGCCTTAATTTAAAAATATACTCTAAAAGCTTTTAAAAATTGTATATTAAATAGGGTTTGATTTCACAATCATTCATGACAAAAAATATTACAAGGCTAAAAAAAAATAATTATATTAAAAAAAAACAAATAATAACTACTAACTTTAGTAGATCCAACTATTATCTAAAAGAAAAGTAATTGTTAAATATATTTACAAATAAAAAAATAACAACTACCAATATATAATCAAAAGAAAAAAAAAACTATAATTTAAAAGACAAGTAATAATTACTAATTCTAGTAAGCTCAATTTATTTTAAGCATTACCTAAGGGAGCTATCACTTATTATGTAATTATAGCCCCTTCAGAGTCAGTCATTTGACAATTACAAGTTCTAAAGTAATCAATCATTTGACAATTGCAAGCTCTAAAATAACCAATTGTATATGGTTTATATTATAATTACTTTAGAACTTGTAATTGTCAAATGACTGACTCTAGAGGGGGGGCTATAATTACATAATAAGTGATAGCTCCCTAAAATAGAAAAAAGTAATAGATTTACAAATAAAGAAACAAAAACTATCAAGGTCAAAGAAAAAACTATAATTTAAAAGAAAAAAGATGAATAATAATTATTAATCTCTTTCTTCAGATTCTTCTTGTTCCTCCAAAAAATTGGCATTGTTTACCTGCCAAATTCAGATGTACCCAGGAATACAACCACATACCTTGTTTATTGGTGAATATGATACTTGATGTAATTGGTAGATACAGGGTCCTCTACATAATTAGGATCAGGTCTCTGGCATAAGAGGCATCTGGAGGTAGCCAGTAGTCAGATAGTATTTTGTTAAGATTTTACATTATAGTAGAGATATACAAATATTGTAATTGTTATAAAAATTTTTTTTAAACTTGGCATGGGTTATAATAGTGTAATTTTATTTTTTTCTTTTGTTCCATTTGTACTATTTCTTAATAAAGGTAATTTTTCCTTTATCAACCCTTGGGCTTTCTCTTCAATTTTTTTTTTTTTATATATCATTGTACCCTCTTTTTTGCTTTTTCCTTTAAAATTCCCTTTATTTTATTTGTTTTTTTTTTAGTTAGTTTTTCATTTTGTCTTTTTGGCATTATTGGTGATTTTGTATTAGATAAAGATTATCACTTTCTTTTGCTTTTGGTAAAGAAAGGAGATATGAAAGAATTAGCTTTGATGGGCTAACAAAGTTTATCTAATCTGTATACAGGTTGGTGTGACAAGTCACATTTATCACAGCCAGGTGATGTCAGGCTCGCAATCATAAGACTTCCTGTTTAGTTTAGGAATGATATGCATGTATTGTTTAAGATGGTTTACCATCACTAATTAAATATAGTTTTAATAAATAGAGCACTGGCAAGACTGTCAAAGATTAAAAAAAATAATAATAATAATTATCAATCTTAGTAGATCTAACTATTACTAAAGCATTATCTAGAAAGAAAAAGAATGATGAATAGTCAAACATATTCACATATAAAAAACAAAAACTATTACCACATGACCAAAAGAAAAAAAACTATAATTCAAAAAACAAACAATAGCCACCAATCTTAATAAGCTCAAACTATTGTCTAAAGCATTATCTAGAATGAATAAAGGTAATAACCAAACATATGTTTACAAATAAAGAATTCTGCATATGCAAAATCTTAAATTATCTCTCTTCAAAATCCAAGTAGCCTATAGTTTGAGCTGCATGTATATCTAGACGATAGATTTTTATCACCAAATCCAAGTATTTGGTCCCCAAATTTAAATTTAGTTATCAAATTGACATATTAATCGGTCAACTAAATCCGAAAAGATTTTTTTGGACCTTAGATCTAGATTGATAACGCGCTTCCCCACAGACTTCGACGTATCTCATTAGACATAGAAATTTATTAAAATAACGCATTCTAACTTGAGAATATTTAACATCTCAGCCGAAATCAATATTTACATATTAGCAGTCAAAATTTCAAATTAACCAAATAGAAACTCAAAATAGTTTCTAGCGGTATGAGTAGCAGCATGGAATATTTTGTTAAAAAATAAAGTAAAATAAAGATAATAAATAAATCTTCGTTATAACTTTGGTTGTAGTTAATTCGTATTACACGAGAGAAATGTTTATAGAAAAACGTTGCATTGTAGTGCTTGACACTAAGATATTATAGATTTGAGCATAAGCATGCACATGAGAGCAAAGAGAAGGATGACTAAACTATGCCTTATCTGATCTCCTCGTCATTTTTTTTAGCATTCCACCCTAGGTTCTGTTTTCTGGATGTTTGCATGTATTTTTTTGTGTTAGGTTTTTATGATTTAAAACTCATGCAGTCACGTACGAAAATATGCATTGAACGTCAATATCAACTATCTGGCATTTTAAATTTTTTTTTATAAAAAAATGTTAATTGTAACGAGTGATTATAGACTTTTTACCGATTTTCAGTATTAGTTTGAGGTATTTTTCGCAGTAAGTTGGAATAAATAATAACACTAATTCAATAAGTTTTCCTAGACACGTATTCACATAGATGTGATTTCACCAAAAAATTATAGTGCATAAAAAATTAATTATCTCGCGAACTATCGATAAGAATCACATGATTTTGGTACCATTTGATTCGTTTCGTCGAGCGCGAAATCTACGGACAGTGCTTAGGGACAGTGCAGTCACGTGATGGTAATAATAAGAAGTTTTCAAACTTTTAAATCGAAATATCTCGGTATCCACCTGACCAAATTCGATAGAAATTTTTTTGCTTGAATTCTATGCATCCATAGAATTCGAATAAAAAAATTCAACGAATTTGATCAGGTGGCTATGGAGATATCTTCGCCCAAAGTTAGTGAAATCAAAACGCCTATCAAAATATAAGTTACGCCAATTTTTTAAAACTTTGAGCGAAGATATCTCCACAACCACCTAACCAAATTCGATAAATTTTTTTTTATTTGAATTTTATGGACTCATAAAATTTAAATAAAAAAATTTTATCAGATTTAGTCGGGTGGTTGTGGAGATATCTTTGCTCAAAGCTAGGGAAAAATCAAAACGCCTATCAAAATACGTCAACTGTTTTAAAAAATTTGAGCTAAGATATCTCCACAACTACCTAACCAAATTTAATAGAATTTTTTTATTTGAATTTATGGATTTATAAAATCAAATCAAACAAATTTTTATCGAGTTTGGTCAGGTGGTTGTGGAGATATCTTCGCTCAAAGAAGAGAAAAATCAAAATGCCTATCAAAATAGAAGCTACATAAAAATTTGAGCGAAGATACCTCTACAACTACCTAACCAAATTTGATAAGTTTTTTTTTATTTACATTCTATGTGTTCAAAGAATTAAAATAAAAAATTTTATCGAATTTAGCTGGGTTGTTGTGGAGATAATTTTACTGATTCTTCTTTAACTTTGAGCAAAGATATCTCCACAACTGCCTAACCAAACCCGATAAATTATTTTTTTATTTTAATTCTACGAGTCCATAGAATTCAAATAAAAAATATTATCGAATTTGGTCAGGTGGTTGCGGAGCTATCTTCGCTCAAATTTTAAAAAAATTGGCGTAACTTCTATTTTGATAGGCGTTTTGATTTTTCTCTAACTTTGAGCGAAGATATCTCCATAGCCACCTGACCAAATTCGATGAATTTTTTTTATTCGAATTCTATGGATGCATAGAATTCAAGCAAAAAAATTCCTACCGAATTTGGTCAGGTGGATACCGAGATATTTCGATTTAAAAGTTTGAAAACTTCTTATTATTAACGTGACTGCACTGTCCCTAAGCACTGTCCGTAGATTTCGCGTTCGTCGAGACGAATGGTATAATAATCATGTGATTCTAGCCGATAGTTCGCGAGATAATTAATTTTTTGGGAAGATATTTTTTTGTCGATTTGGTCCCTTTCCTCAGCAACAATCCCAATTACTCTCATTAATATCAGTTTTAATTTTTTTATGTATAGTATTTGGAATCTTTTGCGATAAATTGGAGTCAGTAAGTAAAATCTTGGCAAAATTTAAAACGCCAATAAAAATAATACGAGTTGGTTTTTACACGAATCTGTCACATGTTAATTTAATTAATAATATTAAAGGGAAACAAACAAACATAATAAAACGATATAATCTATAAAATTATCTATATATTATTATTTAAATATATTTAAAGAAAATGGGATATATATATATATATTTATATATATAATATGTATATAAAATTTTTTTACATTTTTAATTCAAGTAAATAAATATATAATTAAATTAATTAATACTCAAAAAGAAAGAGTAGTATGAAACTGTATAAAACAAAAAAGATCACATTATTAAACACCCGCAATCTGATTTTACTGTATCGCCCGATCTATCTTTTTTATATGCCCTTCGTTCAGTCTTTGTTTCTTTCTTTTCTTGATTTTTTTGGTACGATTTTTCTTTTGCAAAATCTATATCAGTGCATTAAAAAATTTTATATTTAACATTTACATTAACATTTTGTTCGTTCAAAATTAGTAGTAGATTCTTACCACCAATATCAAGATTCAGTGAAACAGAAGAAAAAGCTATTGGAATTTGATCGGTTGTATCACTTGATTCGAAATTAATTTGTTCTTTAAAGTCAGCGGTGCTGGATTTTTCATCTAAAAAAAAAAAAAAAAAAAAAAAAAAAAAAAAAACGGGGGTCAATCAATCATTTTATTAAAAATCGGTTTGTTTTTTAGTCATGTTACCTTGCGAAGAATACAAAAAAGATGATGATGATTGTCTGAAATCCAGTGTTGGTTTTTCATCTTAAAAAAAGAAAATCAAAATTAACTTAAAATTGATACATATCATATTAATAAGTAAATTTCTCATCTTTCTTACCTTTCTTTATACTCTTTACTGATTCGGGTTTCTTTTTAAGACTTAAATCCATGTTACTAATAGTGGATGTATCTCCAAAGTTTCCAAATACTGAATCAAATAAATCTTGTGAAAGTAAAGGTTCATTTGCGGCATTTTTTTCAATGTTTATATTAGAAGTGATCGTAGTTCCCTTTTCACTCATGTCTTTCTGTATATAAGTGTTTAAAAAATATCTGATTGATTGTGGTTATATTTCTAAACTTATATCAAACAAATATATCTACTAATATAATCACCGTTTGTTAGTATTTAAGTGAAATTTAAAAAACATATAAAGATTCGTAATTTTATTTATTACAAAGAGTTTTGTTTCCTAAAAAAGGGGAATCAAAAAAAAAAATTTTTTTCAGAATAAAATTATCTATTCTTCACGAACCTGGTCTTTTCAACCGCGCTTTGTGAAACAAATACATTTGACGTCAATCACTTTCCGCTATTACTTTGTGTAAAGATCCTTACAGTTTTTAATAACCTTATATTGATCGGTAGCGCGTTATTATGTAACGTCTTACGAAGTTGTGTACGTACGTATTAAATTTCAAAGTTTTGAACCAGTCAGATTTATTCTTAGTATTACAAAAAGTAAGTTAATTCATATGATTGGAACGTGTATTCACTTAAAAGCATTCTGCATGCATTCAACAAGATATACGAAGAACCTTTAAATTTTCCTACTCCAATCGTCGACCTGCGAGGATCACTAATAGTTTAATAATAAGCATAAGATACATACGTATTGTACGTACTGTACGTATGACGTATGTACATACGATATTTATGAGAAGGAAAAGGATAAATTAAATTTTGTTATGGTGCACAAATAAAATCGTATCAATCTACGCTTAGATATATATATTTAATATTAGGTAAACTGGCTCCTTTGATGTCTAGAACATTACTAATATATTGAATGAGCACTGCCAAGTAAAACCATTGGCTTACCAGTTTCTAAAAAAAAAAAGTCTGATCCCATGACAATAACACGGTGAAATACTCGTCAATATTTGACATAATAATCGGTTTAATATTATCTTCAAGATGGTATTACAGTAGGTTCTATTCGTAAGGTACCGATTAGATAACCTCATTTCTCTTCAGATTTGTGATACGATTTGGTCGAGTCTTGTGGTAGTCACAGGAATCGTTGTTGAGTCAACTTATTGATACGATCGTTAATAGCTCGTATTTTCAACGAATACGAAAATCCCTAAAATATCAAGAACACAGGGCGTTATGGTTACAAAGGCGGATGTGATTTTGTGCAGCATTATTTGATCAAATTTACCTGTAACAACGGTTTTTTGACATAACTGATAAATGTTACAGCCCTAGATTACAAAAAACGTTCACAGATCTATACAAAAAAAATGAACTCTAAACTAAGTTAAAAAAAAAAAAAAAGAACAATAATAATATTAAAGAAAGACTACCTTCCCGCCAATTCATAAAATTGCAGAATCATGTACCTTACAGGTTACTCCCAACATTCCGTGTCAGTTCATTTACCCAGACTTGCAAATCGGCCCATCCTAAACCTGGGATCTTGAACCCTTGTATATATGATCTTTGAGCATTCACAATCTTAACAGCCGACTTCGACAAGCATGCTTATCTAAGTCCTATTTAACCTGTTATGGCTATTCCTAGCGCTAATTTTCCGAAAATCGCCATATTCTATTCGTATGTAAAACATGACTAGACAGGTCACACCAGTGTTAGAGATCTAATGTTCTTAATGTTCTCAAGAACATTTAAAAAAAATTTGAGAACATTATATTTGAAAATCATGTTCTCTTTTGAGAACAATCCAAGAACATAAAATTTATAATTTATGTTCTCAAAAAAAACATATATTAATTCATAATATAACTATTTTAAATAAAAATAAATTTTATTTTATTTTTTATTTATACAGTATAAATAATAGTTTGATATTTGTACAATATATATATTATATTTTTAGTTTTATATAAAAATATTATATAGTTATTATTTAAAAATTTTACTATTAAGGACACTAAAAAGTTTATGAGAACGTAAAATTATAAATTTATGTTCTCAAAGAACAAAAAATTTTTTTAGATCTCTAACACTGGGTCACACCAGTGTTTTTACGAAACAGTTGGGGCAAAGTAAAAGATGCCAATAACTCAAAATTTTATTAAGACAACCTAACCATTTTCATGTATGTTATTGGGTCACTTCCAATAAATGATACACTTCACCTCCTATCGGAGGTGAGCGAAATTTGTACGTATCACGTACTGAAATGATCAAACAAGATGCAGAAATGGTTGGATGCTTACATTAGAAATATGCAACATCATATTATTGGGGTTATTGGGATCATGATAATTACAATCGCTAATTTATTCACAGCGGGTGCTACTTCATACCGATGGCCCTTGGCCATCGTTATATCTCAACATCCTGGTAAATAATGACCGATAACGAGTATATGTAGTATGAAAGTAAAAAAAAAAAACGAATTATACAAGACTGATTTCAAGCACGACTAACCTATTATATGCATGTATACGTATAGGTTTCATTTTTATTACTATATATAATAGTATAAGATTCGACCATAATGTCAAATTTGGTTAATGCTTTAATGCTTCCAAAAATTGAATAGAACACACTAATTGCCTGAAATATTCTTGATTCGATAATTATATTTGAATAAATTCAAAATTATGCAATCGGGTTGCAATTGGATAAATTTATATGTAGTTCATGATCTGATCTAGATACAGCACATTCATTATCTTCAGACTGCAATAAAAATATTTAAACATAATAAAGGTTCATAGAAGAAACATCGGTATGACCAAGCATCATCATTTTATAATATTGAAAGGAAAGGATGTAGATTATCCAATACAGATTGTAATATTCATTTGGTTCTTCTTTTATTGGTATATCAAAGTACTGTGAATTTAATCAATATATATATATATATATATATATGTCATTCACCGTGAATTACAAATTAACTATTAGCCTTCTTGGGAAGACTAAAACTTATCGTTATACTAATTTTAAAGCCCAAAAAAAAAACTATTGTGACGTATTGGTTCATGAAAATCATGAAGTAATATTATCGTCACATTAGCATAGAAAAAAGTGATCGATTTAACTCTAATCCAAAAGTTACGTTAACTTAAATCAGTGTAGCCAAAAGTAACTATTCATGTGGAGTGATGGTATATACGTAGGATTAAAACAACGTGGGAAGTTCAAACGCATGCATGGATAACACATGTCAATGACATATCGTTGGCGCAAAGCAAGAACAGGAACGAGCGCTGAAAGAATCGAGTAAGTATAAGAACTAAGGACGGCGGAAACTGACCGGCCAGTGCTTGTACGTACCAAAAAGTTTTGCGACCCACCAAACCCACTCTTCGATAAGGAACACATGACTCTATTATCTCTTTGCTCAGCCGGCTTGCTGTGGCACCACCGGCTGCTCCCACGGCGACCCGATTGCTACTTCCGCGGGTGGTCATTGCCGTTCCGGCCAACTCGGTCAATTGCTTCATGCGCTCAAAATCTTCTTGCACAATTGCAGTTGTGGCGCAAGTTTTTATTGCACAAACCAAATACTAGTTGCACACGTGT
>CAJVPY010002687.1:0-15576 GCA_910591965.1 Dentiscutata erythropus | reverse complement strand
CAAACAACGTTGTTACGATAATTCGTAATGAATAGACTGACATAGGTTCAGTCTTTCGATCTTTCTGAAATATTTTTCTTAGAACCATTTTTTTTTCGCAGAAATAAAGATCAATGGCAATTACGTATGTATGTATCGAGCGTACGTATGTACCAGGTATTGCATGTTGTAGCTTTAAATTAAAATTTTATTAATCGGTAAATTATATCAATACCGGCCAAAGTATGCTCTCCAATTCGGAACAGCCCCATTTAGTGCTCAACATATAGTGTACATATTGAATGATCATTATTTGCATTAACGATTGTTGTTATCTTCAACATATACGTAGAAGTTCTGCACAAATCAGGAATTGTTTCTAATCCAGTAATCCGATTTGGATAAACTGAAGAGATCGAGCTGCGAACTGAATTCAAAAAGGAAATTAGTTTCCTTTTTGAGGTTCAGTTTTGGATGTGATTAGGTTTCAAATTTGCTACAGTACCACAAAAAACAAACAAACATACCCCTGGTTATCCCTAAAAGGAAAAAAAATAGAATTTGAATCCACGAGTTTGGTAGTTTTTTTTTTCTTCTAAGTGGTAACAAATTTGAAACCTAATCACATCCTAAACCGTTGTTATTCTTTTACTTATAATGAAAACCTCAAAATACAGGGTTTTGTTTACATCTAAATTGGACATACAAGGAAAAAATGTCGAGTTCTTTTTCATTGTTATTTGTATATTTGTATTTTGAGTAGAGATGTGCCAGTAATACGTAATACAAAGTTTGTTTACTGTATATAGTTAGAGATGTGCGAATGCAAGTTTGCATTACATAATGCAACATTATGTGGATCTCTCAAAGTCTAAATGTAATCCCTAAATGCTATCTCAACTTTGGCCCAAATATTGTTCTGACCCTATAAATAAATTTATTTTTATTGTTCTCTAAATATAATGCAATGCTATCATTGCATTTATGAAGATCTGACCGTATTTTGTATTTGGAACTTTTTTCTTTATTCATTAAAGTAATACGATTAGGTAAAGTAAAATAGCAATCTTTCGCCACACATTAATTCAGGTCATCAATTCTTCACTTTATATACATATTCACATAAATCGTTTTTTTTTATTAAAAAAAAATTCATATCAATTATCAATTCGAAATTCGAACAAAATATTATATTAAAAAATGGTTCTAAGAAAATTATTTCAAAGATATCGCAAGACTGAACCAACACCAATTTTTATATTTAGACTTTTCGTGTTAACACTACTTTTAATCGGTTTAATTGGATACACTTGGTTTGTGATTTTGGGCGTTTATAGTGATAATCCAGTCACTCAGAATTCCTTGATAGAGGAAAACTCTTTTCTTGTTCCTCGTAAGATATATTGGTTTGTTTTTTTTTAATGTTTATAAAATTCATGAATCATGTTATTAAAATCTTGATTTTACAGAGCTTACACTACTTATTATTGGCCTAGAAACGAATATTACTTGTAACTTTAAGAATGCTAGTAAGTATTTAATTATATTAGATATAAATGCAAGCAAAAATTTCATTTGAAATTAATCTTATATTAGATGGCATCCAAGATTGCACACAATATGTAACGCAACTACATAGTTATAAAAAGTCTAGTGCCGGTGAAGAATATGCGGGAAATTTTTCTGCTCCTGGATTATTATTTTCTAAAATGCCCAATAATGGAATAAGTTCAATGGAATTTAATATTTATTTTAAAGATCCTACCATTAATGCAAGTGATTATTATACTCTACCAATTTTCACAACTACGTTGTTAGATGCAGGTTAGTTGGCGTTATATTACCTCCAAATATGTTATTTGAAAGATAGTAGAATACAATAAATATGCTTCAATATATAACAACTATCTATCCATTTTTTTTAAATAGCTACTGCTGAAGATAACTATATTCAATCAGTATTCTCATCTCAAAAAGATTTACTTGGCTCAAATTCAAGATTACTGGACTCCTTTGATTTTCTGAATTCCTATAGAATGTCAGCATACAATGTAAATATTTATAAAGCTTGAGCTAATCGAGTTATTCCTTAAATTCCCTACTTGATTCACTGAATCTTAATAATCCTAGTATATAGATTTCACATTAATTTTTTTTTTTTCATTCAGTCTTATAAATTTAAATTAACAAGAAGAAGAAAAGACATTATGCTTCAAAGTTGGCAAAATTATATGGGATTTTCATCTAACCTTTTAAAAATATCATATTTTACATCGACAGTGGGTAAATATTTTACACAGTAATGTAATTTACGAATTATATTAAACTATGATAACATTTTATTTATAATATTTTATAAGAAGCATTTCCACTTCAAAACGACACACCAGCGTTGTTTCTACAAATGTCAATTGAACAACCAACATACACTGTTCAAGTTGAGACAGAAAAAAGGTATCGTATAATATACAGTAGTATATTAAGTGAGGTTTTAATTTAATAAAAAATTTACTTATTTCATATTTATTCTAATAAAAAAAAGAAACAAAACTGTAAGTATTTAAAATCTGTTTAACCTATTTTAGTATTTTTGATGATCTTAAAAATGGATAAAATTTAGGTTATATCTTCTATTGGCTTAATTGGAGGTGCATGGGGATTTGCCGCAACCATTTATGCATTGTTTTTTGGTAAGTTTTAGATTTAGAGCATTATATTAAATTTTTACTTGACTTAAATCTAAATATAATAATTATTAATTATTATTAACAAATTTATATTTTAGGCACCATTTCTATTAAACCATGGGGATATGTTCAGAAATATGGATTCGGAATAAATCGTTCAGTACAAACCGAATTGAAGGATAGTTTGGAATGTATTCCATTAGTCAATCGTCCAAAATCCACATCTTTAAATAGTTACGACCTGAAAAGAAGACTTGATTCATTGCAATTGTTTTTAACTGAATATGTTGTTGACGTACGATATTTTGAAGAGATTCATAAATCTAATGTAAATAAACATAAAGGTAATTATAATATTTAAATTGGTTTACAGTATTTTTTACAAAAATTTAGTACATTTGAATTTACATATTTTTTTGGTTTTTTTTTTTACTGGTAGACACAAATTAAAATTTTTTATCATAATATTTATTTATTTGAAGATACTTTAGAGTTACAATTTTATTTTTATTCTTTCATGTATTAAACTCTATAAACCAAATTTAATAAAATTTTTTTGCAAACACTAAAATCAAATGTTATGCACATATATTTAAATATATTAAATAAAATTTATTTATATTTTACATTGATACTTGTAAGACCAATATAAGGTTCTTTCCAATCGGATGACCCGGGTTTAATATATCTGACATGTTATGTGTTGTTTTTGAATTTTCACTGATCAATGAATGAATTTTTTAAACCAAAGAAAAATAAATTGAAGATGCTGCATTCGTTTTTTTAGCATATTCTCATCGTTAATAAATATCGTTTATATAAAAATTAATATTTTTTGATCTCAAAACGATATATTCACAAGAATTAACATGCATTTGACCCGGGTGATCCGGTTTACTACAAACCGGTTCGGAACTCTACTGCTAGCTTATTTTTTTTTTAAAAAAAACACACTTTTTTTTTATTTGTTTCTAGGGTGGTTATTAAATCAAGTTTCACTGTTTATAATACGTGAAACGTTATATTAAAATTTTGTTATACATAAAAATTAAGTGTTTAGTAGGGCCTATGCTAGATTTGCGACTTTCGCGCCGTCTTTCTGATAATAAGAATGCAATAAGAGATATCATTCCAATAGGTAAACCATTATTAGATGAAAAATTTGAAGGTTTTTATGCATTAATTGTCTAAGTTGTATATGTTACTTGATTTATCAAAGAAATTTGGTTTATAATATCAGTGTTATTTACACCAATCCAAACATATTTTTGTGTATCGAGGACGTAAACATCTTTATTCATGAGTAATACTGTCGATGCTAAATATCCTGAATAAATTTAATTTAATAATTTTTAGTAAATTTATTGTAATAATAAAATTTAAAAAATGATACTTTACTTACCAAACGCAATAATCATATAATTTTGATAAAATGCAGCGGAATGAAATACGAGTGAGTTTGGAGTGTTGCTCCGAGAAATATTGGGTATATACCACACCCAATTACTTGTATTTAAAACTGCAAGATGTGGATACACTTGAGTGTAATAAACGTTATTGATTGTACCTCCATAAATAATAATATTTTCATTTTGATCTGATAAAATATTAAAAAATAACAATAATGATAAATTATTACTAAAAATTAATAGTTTATTTAATATTTATAATTCAGAATATTTAGAATACTTAGAATACTCACCTATGACCGCCGTATGACCCATGCGCCTTTCAACAAAACTACCACTGGCTGTCTAAGTTATAAAAAAATAATAAATTTTATATTTAATTTTTATGAATAAAAATATGTAATATTATTTATATTGTTACATACTTTAGTAGACCAAATATAATTATTTGTATCAAACGTTCGAATCTGTGTTTAATATAATTATTAAAATATGTCCAGAACAAAAATCATTTAAAAATAATATTATTATATAATCATGCCTCACTCATATTCAAGTAATTTGGTTTGCCTTTTGGTAAATTATTATTACCATATTCACCAATATAATCATATCCACCAATATAAATAATAAGTCCAGATTGCAACAGTGTAGCAGTATAAGCAGAATAGAATGGAGCTTGGGGTATATTTAAAGTTGACCATGTCATTGTAGTAATATTAAGCATATTCATGTCATTATAAGACATGACCGTTGAATTGTCACTTTCATTAATTGCAAAATTCTTTCCTCCGAAAATAAAAACCCTCCCATTTTTATCAATTACTGCTTGAATTAAATTACGTGCATTAAAACTGTTATTATAATTAGTAACATTTGGAATTGTCCATAATGAATTATTATTAGGATCAAATCTAAATACTGCTGAAGAAAAGGAGATATTTTGCGTGTTTGGAAGATATTGCGATCCACCAATTAAAAAAACAGCAGAATTATTACTAGAGCTTACGCAAGATGTGCCATAACGAGTTCCTCTTGGCATTCCCAAATCTTGATACCACGCAGGCGTAGCTTTATCAAATAAGCTCGAATTTGATAAATCAAGATATAATACTTCATTAGTGTAATTTAAAACTAGCGTATTCCCACCTATGAAAGAAGATCCACCAAAGAAATAAAGCTTAGTACCGACTAGTGCACTAGTTTGTCCCGATCGACCATATATATGTAGACAAGTCACCAAAAGAAATTGAGAACTTTGTAACAACAAAGAAAAAAGTACAATTTGAAAAAACCTCATTAAAATAAATTTGTAACTTTGAAAAGATGTAAAATGATAAAGTTTTAGTGTAATAATTCACAAAAATTTTTCATATGAAAAATAATAAATTTTGAGAATGATTTTAGAGATTGTATTTAAAGAATGAATGCATTTAAAAAGATTACATTTAAAGCACGTACTGTACATACGTACACGTATGTATATACTGTACATTAGATTACATGTACCAAAATGGTGTTTATGTATGACAAATCAGAAATAGTGCACTTAAATTCTCAAAATGAATTAGGGTTAAATTGTTTCATGTTAGGTTAGTCTTTGTTCCAAAAAACATTTCTTTTTTTGTAATTTTACATGCGTATGTATGCACAAAATGGAGGTTTCAGAATTAACCTTTTTTTAAAATAAGCGGGGTTTAAAAAGATCCTATTTTATTTTTAGAATTCCGAATCAGAAAATTAAATAGGCGTTGCCGGTGATAAAATTGGCTTTTTTTTTTCGGTAGTCACTTTTTTTTGAAATAAATACGCACTTATTTTATCTGAAATTGGACGCCGAATCATTAATTCTGAAACACAGTATTTTATCTTTATTCTTGCGTATAAGTTAATCATTTATCGTATTATCTTACGTACGTACGTACGTACATATTGTACGTGAAACTTGGATGAATTTTAGAAGTCTAATGCGGTACGTAGCACGTACTGACACTCGGTAATACAAATTAGATGGTCTTATATAACAAGACCTTGTTATACCATTTTGGTTTCCGAAAAATTTTAAAAAATTTAAAATCTCCAATTCCATCAATTCTATGAAATAGGGGTGTTATTTTGAAAAAAAAATCCGAAATCCCTCCCTCATTAATATATGTGTGACAATTTACGTAGAAGATTTATAAACTTTTTAACAAAAACTGTAACTTAGAATAAAAATTATTAAATTATCAGTTAAAATTATATTCAATAAAGTCTATAATAGTTATGAGTGTTTTTACTTTCATAATTCTGGTTTTACAGGTAAAACAATCTTTTAATAAAATCTAACGTATGAGTTTATAATAAGTGCTAAACACTAGATCAAGAACATTTATAACGTCCTAGAAATATTTGTTTAGCGTAATTAGATTACATAAATAGGTCCTTAGAAATTTAAAATGCTGCTAAGAACCTATATATGAAATATTCTATTCATTATTTTTTCAAATATTTATGTAAAGATCATCTAAATTCAATATGCTTCTTTATTAAATAATTATAATAAAGAGTTTTACCACTAGCGTTATAGCACAATCGGGGATTGTTTATCTTCCTCCATATGGTGGAATATGGTATAATTGTACTACTGATTTTGCGACTGTCAGAAATCAAAGTAAGCATTTATTAAGTTTATTGCATTCAGACTAATTACTAAATCTAAAGCAAAATCAATTATAGGTATTAGTATTAAAACTGTTGATTATTCGTTACCTGTAACTGCTGGACTCGGTTATTACTCATTGGGAAGATATTCTGAAGATCGCATCCAAGGTATCGGTTTTTTCGTATATTCATACTCTGGAACTACGAATTATGGGTCGTCTATCTCTTCAGATGCAATTAATACGCCCAGTAATCTTACCTTTTATTGTGATACAATTGAATTTTCTACTACTCAATGCGATGAAAATTTTAAAGGGCTCCCTTCACCAGATGAAAAAAATAAACAGTGGTGTATATCTATAACAAATCCATTTAATAATAGTCAAAAAGTCAATGTATCAATTATTCCTGATTTAACTTCCACAAATTCAAATATCATCACTGCAAATTATATAACAAACGGTTGTGAAATGGTTAATAATATAAATAGAAATTATTTTTTATTGATTTTGGTAATGATATTTTCAATATTATGTAATTATTTTTAATTAAATTTAATTTTCAATTATAAGTGATATATAAATTTTCAAAAATATTTGATAAGAATATTGTTGTACGCATTGATTATTAAGTGATATAATTGAACTATATATAAATAATTTAATAATAATATTAATACGTATATAGGGTCATAAAAAAAATTATTTTTTTTTGTGTGTGTTTAGCTACTTTAAAACTGATACAGTTGTCCCTCTATATAATCTCGCAGTTGGGCACACCCTAATGTGGTGATTATAAAGTTATAAAGGTACCTCTATATAAGCACAAATTATATTTAATATAAAAAATGTGATTTAATAGAAGTAAATTATATATTTTAAAAATTTTTACATACGATCGTAGATAGTTGCTTAAATCAACTTTTATGTAAAGCCACATAAAGTTAATTTTTTGGTTCTCATAACTCGGCCGGGTCATTGAGTCCGGGAAGAATTTAAATTTTATGAGATGCAGTATTTAAGTTGACCAATCAGAGTTGAGCGTACTTAATGTCAAGTAGCTTCCTATACTACTTGGTATTGGTGGGTCTTTACTATCGATATTCACTCGCTTGGCTATTATCTTCGATTGACCGTGTATTGTACAGGTCCTTCCACCGATGTTGTATACACACAGGTAATAGTTTCTTCACTAAGTTTCGTTTTTCACTAAGCAAACAAAGCTCAAAAAGCTTGGTACTTTCCCTTTCGGGATCGATACCTTATATATTATTACTAATCGCTATTCAGCGTCACTGATTATTACATATTATCTCATCGCTCATGCAATCAATGTTTTAACTTTTAATTAATTCCCATGCACACCTGGATCACGCCATTAATGCAAATTGGATCATGACCCGATCATGATCCCTGACCCTACCCTTGCGCTACAAATATCCGGGGCACCAACATCGACCACGACACTTAATACTGATGTTTTGAATTGAAGTAAAAAGGCATTAACAAAAGAACATCATGCTAACTCATGCTCTAATAAATTTGAATCGAAAGGTGGAAAGGCTTTAGCAAGTATATCTTGCAAAAGCAAGAGAAGAAAAAAGCATTAATAGATGCGCTTAAAGAACACTTTTCTGGCTTTTTTGAGTCTTATAATATGAGCACATATTAGAAGAATGAAATGTATTAATTGATGCACTTTGTAGAAACAATCCTGAAAGAATTGAATCTTTGAGATATAATCTGATCCAGTTAAAACTAACCATCTGGATATTTGGGTAATAATTTTTGAAATTGGACCAATTATGTAATCAATTACATATCTATCACTAATGTATCTGTATGTATCAGTATTAATAATTTTTATTTATAAAAAAAACCTTTTAATTTTTTCTTTATCTATATAAGAATTTTCTATTGTGCTAGTACAAAATTATCATGCCTAACGAAAAAATAAATCAAATAATTAATAACATTAAAATTATGCATACTAATGCAAACCTAAAAAATAAATCAAATGTACTTTCTTTATTAGCAAAAATTTTAAGTTGATCAAAGCTTAAAGATTTTGGATTTCATTTCAGTAATGATCAATTTAAGACTACTGTTCAAAAGGCCAATCAATCATTATTTTTATTAACTGATTATCAAAGGGTTATACCACTATCATAATCACCTGTTTATGAAAGTACAAAGCAACTTATTAGTGAATTTCTTTATAATAATTCATAAAGATTATCAATTACAAAACAGAAACAAAATTCTGAAATAAATGAAGTATATTTTTTAGAAAAATCAAAATGTAATATATATTTTGAATTAAAATCACAATATCCAGATATCAAACTTAGTCTTAGTTCATTTTACAAGCTATGTTCAAAAAATTTTAAGAAAGCTCAAAAAAAAACTGATATGTGTCAAGTAGACAACAAGCCAAAAAAAAATTACAACAACTTACATCTATAACATTATCAACTGATTCTAAAATTTGCAAGAAATAGTTAATTATTATTATTATTATTATAATTTTAAGGAACAACAAAATTATTAACACCCTTAAGCACCTACCTTATTGCCATATAACATGAACTTTTTATATTAGTCATTGCTGCTCTGCTTTGTTTGTAAATTTAAATCTGTTTATATTGAAAAATTGTCTAAAAAAGGAGATTTACTATATTACAAATTTGAAGAGATTGTATAGTATATTCTCTTGCTTTTGCCCTTGCACTTGCACTTGCCCTTGCTTTTATAAGATGCTAAAAAAGTTACGAATGTACAAAATTTTTTATTTTGTGTAAAAATCATGCAGTTCATTATAGTATACTATACCTGTTTTCATTATTTCTCTCTTTTTCTTTTTTTTCTGTTTGATTTTTTGCTGCCTTGATGAATTGATAATTGCTGATCATCAAAGGCCAAAATGAAAAACTATAGTGAAGAATTTGATGATTATTTCTAAATTTTTTTCTACTATTAATTCAGGGTTGCACATTTTAATTTTGATTGGTCATATCAAAAAACTATGATCAAGTATGGGAATTCTAAGTTTGTGCACTTTGTCATTTTTAATTGACATATTCAAAAAAAACTATGATCAGAATGTCAATTATGATAATGACAATTTTAACACTATCTACTTATGATATTATAGATTGAAGTTACTTATTAAAGTTATAGGATTAAGTTATCTGCCATTACTGATTATAGTATTCTGAATTAGGTATTTTCTAATTATTATTATTTTCTAATTTTGAATTAGTTACTTCCTGAGTATGACCTCTTAATTACAAATTGCAACATTGCAACACCTATCTAATTTATCAATCAAACCATCTAATTCAGAATTTGTCTGTTTAAACTTTTTGATTAGTTAATTATGAATTGGTAAATATAAGTAATTATTACAATCTTCTTTATAACTCAATTTAGGGTTTGTTACTTTAATGTTTTTTATTGTTCAAATCTAAAAAATATAATCTGAACATGAGAAAACTTATGTAAGATGATTATGCTTTAAGTAATTATTACAATATTCCCGTAATTATTTGCGACATTTCAATTATTTAAATTAATATCATCATGAATTTATTATCAATATATAAAATCAAGACATGTGCTAACAAATTTGAAAATTAAAATTCATGTGCCTCACATAAATTGCTTTAGATGATTTCTTGCATTTTTTATTGATCATTCATGTAATTGCCAATCTGATATCTTTGCTCATCTGCATGAATGTCAAATTTTTTGCAAGCCCTGAAATCTAAACCATCTACTGCAGCTCTATATGATCTACGATTATGCAGTCAAGTGCAATATGAATAATGTATCGCATTTGTTCAATTTATCAGATTTAATAAATTTAACCAACTTATCTGATTTATTGAATTTATCCATTTTAACAAATTTATCTATTTTACCTGATTTAATCTATTTACCTAATAAATTCATTTTTTTACATTTATTAAATTTGCTGTAATACCAAATATTTAATTATAAATAAAAGCCGTGAAAGCCCTATAAACTGATAAGTTTCATGCTGCTTACAATAATTATCCCTAAATAAAATTATCCAATTGATCCATTATAATCTTAGGCATCTAAAAAATACACTAACTAGTAACAGAATTTTTACAAAATTACAATAGTTTCAATTCAACTTATTACAATGTGTTACTAAATGGTAATTATTTTTTGCAACTTAACTTTAACCACTGCATTTTATATTGGTAACCAATTTCTGTAGTATAATTTTTAACAATAACTCACAACAGACTTCAACTACATACTGTATTTTGCTATAATAGCAAATTTTGCAATAGAATTTTTTACAGTGATTCGTGATAATTCAATGCAAACTAATTAGACCTTAAGCATATATCTAAATAGCAAGTGTTCTATAACAAGATGATTTATAGCAATAACTCAACCTTAACTGTATACTATATACTGGAATTTCAAGTAGATTTTGTATTAAATTTTATATAGTAATATCAACTCAACTTTAAATACATACTATGATCTCTGAAATAGTGAGCAAGATCTATACCAATTTTTTATATCAGCTCATAAAGTAGCAGAAATCACAAAAATTCCAATATATAGTTGCTAGCAAAATAGTAAGTTCTGTATTGCTTAATAAAAATTATAATTCTAATACAAAATAACTCAAGCTTAACCACACAATGTATCACCAAAGTAGTGGGGTTTGTTCTAGTAATTCAGTAGAAATTATGCAATATGATTTACTAGCTAAACCTTAACTATATACTATATATCACTGGAATGAGTAAATTTTTTACTAGAATTTTTATAATAATTCTCAATAGTAATTATGATAATTTAATACAAACTAACTCAGTTTACAACAATTCTAGTTCAAACTAACTTACACACTATATTTACCAAAATAGAAGATATGCTTCCATATAGTAACTCATGATAAAAATTATATTAATTTTAACACTAAGCTAACTCAACTTTAATTAGATACTATATAACAAAATTTTCACAATAGCTCATAATAAAAATCTTTATAACTCAATTCTAAGTTTGTATATTTAAAATTTATAATTGGTCAAAGTATTCAAAATACACTATTAACCTTATTTTATTTATTCTAACTTAGTATGTGTATAAACCTAATAATTTTTATATTTTTTTTGTTTTATATTTTATCTTTTATTTTTGTCTATTTATAACTATATACTAAAATATTTGTAAATTTTTTTTTTTTTATATATAATTTGAAAGCCATGTCACATGCCTGCTTTATTAATGAGATACTACATTTCCTGAAGAAATTGTCCAAATTACATCATTCCTTATGGCAAAAAATCTAGAATGTGGCTTACCCGATTTCCAATTGGACCTACTGTATATGCAAACTGCTAAAGATGAGTTCAATTTCCCAGTTAGATTTGGCTTACTTCACTTCAATCAACTCATCTCCAAATTACTAACCTGGTTCACCAACCTGTCATAACCACCTTCTTTCCCAACCTTTTTCTTCTAGCCTTCTAGATAAAAGAACTACTAACAAAAAACAAAAGAAAAAAAACAAATACAAAATAAAAAGAAAACTAAAAAGGGGAAAAGTCTAAACTAAACAAAACTAAAAAAGAATAAACAAAGTAAAAAGAAAACAAGAAGAAAAAGGCTGAAAAAATAATGGCCATGACAACACTATTATTGCCTATATTAGGCTATAAAAATTATATAATATTGTATAATCTAACACTATATGTACTAAAAAAAGTGGAAAAAAATGTCTAATATTAAGAAATTTCTATATATAATCTCTCCAATCTTCTATACTGTAAACAGTACTGCTGTCATTGTTTATTTGGCAAAGCAGAATCCAAATAAGCTCGTGAGAGGTCCCATTTCAGTAGATACATCCTAATTTGAAAAGAATAAACACTGCTAATCTTTTGAAGAGAGTATGCTGATTTTTCTACTTTTTGGCCAAAATTTCTAAAAAAATTCCAAAAATGAAAGAATATGCTTGTAGGTATATGGTTGCGAGTACTTCTAAAATTTCTAAAGAGTGTGTTGGACTACTAGAACTTTGTTGTTTTCCTTGTGTTCTTCTTTGAAGTAACTGACAACTTACTTTGTCATTGAAAATAAATAAGTTCACCACTGCACTTCACCAAGATTTCTTATACAAGGGCACTACCTGCTAGTTATCTTGTTAATGCTCCTGGCTTGCATGCTGAACGTCTACTTTAGAGGAGTCCCTTAGAAAAGCAGTTAACCTTTAAACAAACTACAAGAAGGCTACATCTCTCTAACAAAAGTTCTGTTTTCTATTTGTTAAATTTTAGATATAAGTGATTGTCAGAAAGAATTTGTATAAATAAATTAAATTAAAATTAAACAAAACCAAATTATAATCTATATTAGAGATAAAATTATTTAAATTAGATCATACAAAATTAATTAATTGATTTTCATAACCTGGCCAGGTCAAAATTTGAGAACTTCAAAAAAAAATTTTTATATGTTTTAATAACCGAGTAAATTTTAAAAAAATTTTTATATAAATTTTATAAAATTTTATATATGAAATTTTAAAAAAAAAGCCTTACCTGGCAACTCTATCACTATACCTATCCATATTCTTAACAATATTATCGAGGATGCCTCATGCAATGCCAAACAACTATGGATACTTTTTCAAAACATGAGTAAAGCCTACGACTCTGTCATTCTTGATCTTTTTCAAAAATTACTACACAGAATTGGCATACCCCAACCTCTTATCAATGTTCTTACCAATTTACTAACTGACTACAACAACCGGGTAATTACAAATTTTGGCCTAACAGACAGCTACTTAGTTAAAAATGGAATTGACCAGAGAGAAACCATTATACCACTTTTCTAGAGAATTTATTATAATCCCTTGATCACTCATATCGCTACTAGGAAGTCAGGATACACACTATCCACCTCTTGGCAAACCAGTCTCACATATCTATCCTCAAACCAATTACACACATCCATCTCAGTACTAGCATATATGGATGACACCCTATGGATAGCACAGTCCAAAGAAGACCTTGAAGAAATCATAAACACAGCTATATCCTTTTACCAAATGGCCAATATTCAAGTTAATCCTACCAAGTCTACTTTTATCTCAAAGCATCCAGACGCCAATATATTATTCTTGAATACTAGCCTAACTTCAATTACTATACACCAGCTATTTAAATTTTTAGGATACTGGTTTACGGTCAACAATAAACAAACAGCCCAAATCAAACTAATACAAGAAGAAGCTTTGCAGTTAGCTAGCATGGCTGATTCCAAGAACATTATAGACAAACAAATTACATATATCATTAATATTGTCATTATACCAACAACTGAGTACAGGATGCAAAACATAGTTATCTCTCACTTAACTTGCAATAAAATACTTGGTAAATACCTTACAATAGCAAAACATAAATCTCACCTGCCTAGATCTATTCGCAACAGCACTATGCTTAACTATAATATATATAATATTCAAAGTATTTGGAACCAGCAGCTCCAACATCATATAAGCAATTTTAGCAACAGACTTAACAACACCTCCACCTTGGGACTCACTATGCAAATCAGACTACAACAACAACTACAAAACAATCTTTGGTCAACAACTAACCTACTTTAGCACCCACATCCTCATATAGATGGCACCAATCAACATACTACCAACTTTAAGATCATACAGCTCTACAACTCACTTGGTCTTACTATCCAGTTCAATTCAAACATAATATGGCCACAAACAATTAGTAGTAGCAATACACCACTTGAACAGTTTATCACTTATCACCCAAACTATAGCACTTTTAATCAACAAATCAGACACAAAAGGATACTTTACCTAGAGCAACTTTGCACAGCTGACAATCAGACACTACTAGAATGTACACACCTCTCTTCTTCATCTCCCAAAGGGAAGAAAACCACTATAGTTTTTATATCTAGAGGATACCCTGATAGCAGACACTCTTTACCGTACTATACACCTATATTTTTAACTTAAAGGAATCAATTCTTTCGCTTATCACACCAATCTTATAAACAAGGTATACAAACCTTGGCTACTTACCTATCAGCAAAGCAATATTATTATTAGTCAGATACGGAGGAAATTTCCTAGCACCAACTCTACATCTATTACTCATTGGATGCATAATATCAACACAGCTCTACAAGAAGAATATCCACTTCCATCTATCACATGTTCACCATACCCAGGATGTGACCTTAACTCCAATCAAATCCCAAATCACTGCACCTTTGAAGTTTCTTTTATTCTGTCTACCCAGTTCTTAGGCAGGAAAATAGCAGGCAAACACCTCAAACTCAATGCCAACTATATAGATCTTATCTATTCTACAGCTATTAAGCACTCTCTCCACCTATCTTCACCCCCACAGTTACGATTCTAGACCTACCTACTAATTATATTTTTCAAAATAGTGAAGCTTTTCAAAAGCTCATCCAAATTACACTAAACAATTGCTCCTATAGCACACTCACTTTCTATACAATGGATCAGTAATGAGCATAGGTACAGACCAATGCTCAATGGGCATAGGCTGGGTCCAAGTTCAAAATGACCAACCTGTACAAGAATTCTCAGCAGAAATTCAATGCTGGCCCTTCTTATACAAGGCTGAACTTATAGCAATCTTATCAGCAACTATAACAGCTCCATGAAATGCTATAGTGATATCTACACAGACTCTCAATTAGTCATAGCTAAATACAACAGCCTACTACAAACCCCCAGCTATATGCCCAAGTATACCAAATGCAACTACTGGCCTATATGGCAAACAATCCTTG
>CAJVPY010002686.1:0-15578 GCA_910591965.1 Dentiscutata erythropus | reverse complement strand
CTCAACATTTGTCTGCTAAAATTCAGTAAATTTTATTTATTTTAATCCTGCAAACTTTCAGAATCAAAATAAAAAAAAATTTATTGAATTTGGATAGATGGTTGTTGATTAAAGTTTAAATAAATAATTTTATTGTAATATTCTTTTCTTAAATTGTTTTACAAAACTTTAAACGACGATTTCTCAACACTTATACATCTTTTTATTCTGCAAGAACGTAGAAATAAAATAAAAAAAAATTTATTGAAATTGTATAGATAGATGTTGAGAAATATCGACCAAAAGTTAAAAAATTTGGCTGCAGCTTTTTTTTTTACGGATATCTAAAATTTAAACGAAGATTACTCAATTTAGATCAAAATTTTTTATTATGATTCTGCAGTCACGCAAAATTAAAATAAAAAATTTTGTTCAAATTTTATTTGGTAACTGCCGAGTTATCTCATTCAAATTTTAGATGTCTGTAAAAAAAAAAAAAGTTGCGGCCAAATTTTTTTAGCTTTTAATTGATATTTCTCAATATCCATCTATTCAAATTCGATAAAAATTTTTTCATTTTAATTCTACATAGTTGCGGAATCAAAATAAAAAAAAATTATTAAATTTGGATACAGTCAACTCTCTTTAAGTGCAACTTCTCTAAGTGCATGTTTTATGAAAGATCTCTCTAAATGCAAGCCTTCTTTTGGTCCCAACTACTATTACACCTATAGATTTTTACTAAGTGCACGTTTTGCAAAATTTTTACATATGGTCCCGTCACATTGCACTTAGAGGGAGTTGACTGTATATGGTTGTTGAGAAATCATCATCTAAAATTTTAAAAGGAAAAAATTTTGCCGATTTTAATTTTTTTCCCGATATTTCAAGCTTTTTAAAAACTTCTGGTGAAGGTTTCTCAATGACCACTAAGCCAAATTCAATGAACTTTTTTTTTATCTTAATTTTACGAATATATTAATCAAAATAAAAAAATTTACTAAATTTGATCAAATGGTTACTGAGTAATCTTTGCTGGAAGTTTAAAGAAATTGAATGTTTTGGCTCCAGAATTAGATCAGAAAAGATCTACAGTGATCTTTAGCCCAAAACCCATTGATCACATGATTTGTCTCCACTTTAGACGTTCTCCAAAAAAGGAAATTGCATTTGTAAATAAACTAAGAAAGTTTAGGATTAGGACATTAGGGTTAGCATTAGGGTTAGTGTTAGTGTTGTGAGCTTTTAGTAATAATTTGAGTTTTTATATGTAAAATTTCATTCCTGTTATTTTTTAGTTTTTGAGTATTTTCTCTTTTTTAGTTTTCTTTGCTTTGCTCACATGTTAGGCTGATCCAGGATTATCACATTTTATGTTCTCTGATTGGCCATTTTCTTTTTAGAGGTTTGTATTACCAGTGCAAATAAGTGAATACCCTGTAAAAGTCCTGTAAACATGGGTTTACTAACTACTAATTTTTCCCTAAGTACCTATTAGATGATCATAGAGATTGAAACTATTTAACCATTTAAAAATTGCACTATAGTTCTAGGCAGAATTATGTTGGTTGTGGCCAGAATTATTTTAATGCCGGCTAAATTAAATAGTTAATTCGTGATCCGTATTCCAAACAGTAAATATAGAAAGGTTAGCTTAGTAAAAATGTTTGCTATTGCTCTAACAGTGCCAGATTCCTAGAATTTAAATAAACAATAATTAATTTTCTCTACTTTTACTATATATGGTAATATATATAGCTTCTGATTGGTATGCGGATCATGAATTAAACAATTAAATGATTAATAAAACTTTTGGGCAGTTCCAATCTCTAGATAATTATTCTTTTTTTCTTTGTACTGTATTTATTTTTTGAATTTTGCTATTTATCACCACTGGTAATCAGTACTGGTGTTGCTATATCACCAAATTGGGTAAATATATTTAGAACCTCTGAAAACCTCATGAGAACTGAAATCGGGACCTTATATTAGCTTTGTATTATAATATATAAAAAAAATATAATTCTCTAATTTTCAACTCTAACCCTAATCAACACTAGTGATATGTAGTAATTTTTTTTAGAAATTCTTATAATAAGGCATAGTTGGTGATAACAGTGCCAAATAACCTTTTCTATAATGTAAATGCCAATTAATCTATTGGTAATGAAGTGGCATTTATGATTTGTTTATGATTTGCAATGCAATTATATAATATTTATACATATATATATAAAGATAATATATATATACTGTGATTTTATTCTCAGTATTTTATTATAATAATAAGTACTAAAGTATAATTGATATAACAAGTAAAGATTCTATAGCAATTAATTCTGTTAATAATCATCACAGCAGGTTTTTGTTTAGGGTGATCATGAAGATTAACATAATGAATAAAGGCTAGGCTTTGCTACATACAAGATTTACATATATGTTAGTTTATTATTATTATAATAACTCAAATTATTATATACTAAAATCATTGGAAAAAGCTTTTCTATAATGATAGTGCCAAATAATCTATATTATATAAAATAATTTTTCAATAAATTTCCAAGATAAGTATGAAGTTTACTTTAATGATTGTTTTCAAGAAAACATATATAATTAATTGTAATTATTTAATTATTTAATAAATTACCAGAGCATATATAAAGTTTAATTCTGTTTGCTTTAATTATTATTCTTAAGAGAAAATGTATATAATTAATTGTAATTGGTTAATTGTTCAATAAATTACCAGAGCACATATAAAGTTTAATTTTAAGTATGAAATTTAGTTCTGCTTGCTTTAATAATTGTTTTCAAGAGAATATGTATGGTTAATTATAATCATTAATCATTTGTTCAATAAATTACTAGAGCGCATATAAAGTTTAGTTTTATAAGTATAGAATTTAATTCTGTTTGCTTTAAATATCATTTTCAAGAAAACATATATATGATTAATCATAATTGTTTAATCATTTAATAAATTTACTAAAGCATATATGAAGTTTAATTCTGTATAAAATTTTTTTTTTTTTTTTTTTTTTTTTGCTAAGTGTCCGGAGACTAGAGTTTATTGACGTTTTAGATATAGAAAATCACAAGGACCCTCGTACAAATTGCATTTACAGTATCGAATTTAATCTAACTGGTCCATACCCGACATATATTTAACTCTAGTACCTTTATATTTAGCACTGCTATTTACTTTATCTATATTTAGTAAACTAATTATCTTACCTAGATAGGCGTAGACTGCATATGCCCGCCCCAACCCTTTTGTGTCCCACACACTCCAGATTAGGTATCAGAGATATTATGCCTTTAAACCGAAGTTAGTACTTGGGTGTTACCCCTACATATCCCTGCCCTTATAGAGTTCACATTCACCCCGATGCCCACTTTACTTCCCTTTTAGGTCCTTCTCCCTAGCTTAACATTTGATCCCAGTTAGTTAGCCCAGAACGAGATCGGTTTATCCCAGCTTTAGGTGCACTTGGACTCCAAACTCCTGGTACGAGATTTCATAACACTCATCCTTTTCCTCTGGTGCGACTCTGGTGGCCACTCTGGTCGACCCCTCACCTCTAAGAGGTCCAGTTCGAACAATACCCCAGGACCAGTGCTGTCCAAGTTCCATTCTGCAGCATCATCGAAAGCTTCTGTTACATCTCTACTCGGGTCTTCCCAAATAGGTTTTTGGTTATTCCGGCTTCCTAGGATTTACACGGCATTGACTTATCATAGAGTTTGCACCAGATAATTACCAGAATGCATTCCTCTGTGTAACCTGTACACAGATACAGGGCCTACACTCTACCACTTTGCGATAGCTCACTTCCCATTCGAGAATGGTGTTACCTAAGATTACAGATCAAAGATCCAAGCCATTTTTGAGATAGTCGTTAACCTTATACAGCCCAGTATTTGAAATCGTTGTCCGTGAGATTCGAACACTAGACCTGCCGCTTGGTGGGGTGATAACTAGACCACTTCACTAAGTCACTATACCCTTCCCTTGTCAATTAATTAAAAGTTGTAGAGCTTATTTTTGCAGTTCTAATGGTAGTTAAATCATTCAAATCGGCCTTGTAGATGCCAAGATATTTTTAAAAAATATTTCTTTAACTATATAAACTTCTTTAAAACAGTACTATTGTTTTACAAAGAGGTTTATATAGTTAAAAAAATTTTTTAAAGATATTTTGGCATCCACAAAGCCGATTTGAATGATTTAATTACTATTAGAACTGCAAAGATGAGCTCTACAACTTTTAATTAATTGACAAAAACGATTACTTTAGTATAAAAAAAAGTTTACTTTATACAATTACTACATTTGTATTATAATAAATTTATATAGTAAACTGTGTCATATTACACTAAGATCATGCATCTATTGCAGTATTGAGTGGCAGATTATTAATTAATTAAATTTACTATTTATACTAATCAATGTTTTACTAATCAAATTGATTTCTTGAAGAGGTATAGCAACTTAGTATAGTGATCTAGTCGTCACTCTCTCCAAATAGCAGGTCTAGAGTTCAAATCCCATAGACGACAATCTTTGAAAATTGGGCTTGTGTTCGGTTAACGGCTATGCTTATCAGTTGGATCTAATTTGTAATTTCGGTCACACCATTTAGTAATGGGAGCAATGGCGCAATAAATCTGAGGAACCGGCATAACCAAAAACCCATTTGGAAAGTCCCAAGTTAGGAGTAGCAGTGATCTATGATGGTATCACAAGAGAGCTAAATTCGAACTGGGGCCTGGGATCAGAGAACTGAGCGACCAGGTCCTAATGGCGGAGGACACACCAGCCAAACTACCGGGTTGTCGCACCGGAAGAAAAGAACATACGCTCTGAAAGTATATACCAAGGGGAGTGTGTCCTTCAGGCACCTAAAGCATGGGCAGACCAATCCTTCCGAGTTGCCAGCTGGAAGTAAGGGAGGGACCGATAAAAAATCTGGTAAGAAGACAGTTTAATTGCGAGTACTAGAGTTGTTGTAAACCTATACAAGGGCAGAAGTAGATAACAGTCTAATTAGAAAGATTGTAGTTGTCAGATTGGGTAGCGGCAGCACCCTTAGGGGTGGCTTGAGATACAAACTTGGTTTGGCGGCATAATTAGTACTAGTTAGATAAGAGGTTCAATGGTTAGCCCTAACCCTGAGTACATAGGTCAAGCTGTGACGGTAGGTTACCGAAGCCTAGGTGAATACATAGGTGGGACATGTATCCTAGCAAAAAGTTAGTCACCGGCTTCAATGTTGAGGTTCGGTGCAGTTCCATGATTAAGTGGTGCGGCTATCATATTTAGGGCTTAGTAAAGCAACCAGGTGGGGTCAGGTGTTTCAGTAATCATTAGTTCTGTGGTACAGGCACCTGTTGTTTAGAAATAGTTCTCATATGCTATTTGCCGACAGGCTTAGAGTTTATCACTTACTATTTATATTAGTTAGCTAGCATCATTTGTACACATAAATTAATTACTAAAATAAATATCTGGCAAGATATGCCAAAGTTAAAAAAAAAAAAAAAAAAAAAAAAAAAAAATACCAACAATAATAATAGAAGAAAAAAAAAAAACTTACATAACTTTTAGTACAACTAGAGAACACTAATCATCATAGAGAGCAATAAACAAATTCATGGAACTCTAGCAAAACCATATCTAACCTTTTAACAAGTTTCACCAATTTGAACAAGACAAATACAGACATCTATTAACCCTGTCATATATTACTATTAACAACTTAATTTACTTTCCAGTATCAACAATTAACTTTATTAACTATATGTTTGATAGACTTAAGCTTGAAAAAGCAATTTTAAGTAAATATTAATGTTACTTTGAACCAAGTACTCCCCACAAAAGCTGGTATGCTTACCCAACCAACAGCAAAAAAAAATAAACATAACTATTTCTAACAAGATCAAAAAAAAAAAAAACACCTATTCTCAACTGTATAAAATCAAACATAATATACAAGCTTGTCTAGCATTACTCTAATATAAAAACAAAGCTATAGATGCTTAATAAAACTTTGAACCATAGTATCAAGATTTATCTAGGCAAGGATGATATACCAACCTCTTTTAAATATGTTATAATAATAGACTTGAATTAAAAAAAGAAAAAATTAGTAAGGGCAGTGTTATTTATTATCTGATTTTTTTTTATTAGAGGCTTACTCCTCCTCTTAGTTTTTAATATATAAATTATTAGGTCTTATATATAAAATTCTAAATTTTTTGACCCCCCCAGAAAATTATCTAATAATTGTTAGCTCTCTAAACATATCTTGCAGAGACAAACTAAATTTAATGTAGACAATTTTAGATTAAAGCAAAACATTAGTATATGCACTTTGCAAAATATCATATTATCTTCCTAGCTCTTTTTAAGATAATTTTAGATTAAAGATAAGTAATAATCAATGCATTTATAGAAACACTATATACTTATCCAATAAGAAATATGTTCTAGGATCACAATAATAATAATAATAATAATAATATACCGTAAAAATTGGATCCAGGTACTCTGGATATTTTCATAATTTAAATTTGTATCCGGGGTACTTCTATATAGGAGTACACTGTATAGAGTCAATATATTTTACTATATCTATCTGTCATAATATATATAATGTATATAATACATGTGTACCCGGGTATAAATCACTATCTAGCTCTTGAAACTGGCAGAGGGTACATGGTATAAAGAGTACCTAGGTCCGATTTTTATAGTATAAGTACAGGCTATAGACCAGATTTACTGATACATAGTTTTGAGTTGGCATTGAATCAGATATTGCATTTCCAGGCTATTTTAACATGAAACTATAAGAATTATACATACCTCCTGCAGCAGCTTACTAAGTTAATTGACACAAATGATGATACATAAATAAGCTAGGGTTGATATACTTGCAAGAATGCAATACTAGCCCCTCCAGAGATTTATAAAAGCAGTCTTGAGTTCAAAGAAGTAAAAAAAGGTGCAGATCAACAAAGATGCTTAATAACTAAGTATAAATAATACTTATCTGCAAAATATATATATATAGTATCTAAATTAAACTCTTAGTAATCCTAAATACAAGAAGCAATTATCAAATCAGATATCCAGAATTAAATAAACTACTTGATTTGCTATTAACAAACCAAATATTATCATTATAATATCACACCTCATAGGCATACCTAAAGGAACTAGACTGAAGTTATATAGATAACTTTCCTCAAAGCACTAGCCTCTATCTTTATCGTGTATAGACTTGAAATTTAGCTTACAATATAAGGACATTAGATCAATTGTAGTTAGATCAATGGATATTCATTATTGAAAGCTAGTATTAGAGATATATACAAAGTTTTTATATACACCTGTTGCTCAAGTATTATAGAGTGTTATGCACAGGATAAAACACTTTGTATTAGACAAATTTATACTTCTCTGCCATATTTTGTATAAACAAACCTAAATTTAGCTTATAACACAAGGTTATTAGTCATTTATTTGATTATTTGTAGATAGGTCAATGAATATTTATTATTGAAAGCTAGTATATAAGATGTATACAAGATCTTCTTACACACCTTGCTACTCAAGTATTATAAAGTATTATATGCAGGATAAAACACACTTTGTATCAAATAAATTTATACATCAGCCAAGTTTTGAATAAACTAAATCAAATTTAGTCTACAACACAAGAACATTAGTTATTCATTTGATCGATTGCAGCTAGAGTAATAGACTTGCTATTAAGAGCTAGCATCATGGCATTAGGGACATATACAAGCTCTTTTCACACATTTTATTGTTCAGATATCGTAAGGTGTTATTCATAGAATAAAATATACTTATGTAAGATTCTGACCTCTGATAACTAAGCCTCATAAATATGTTTTACAAATTAGCAAAGCTCTTATATAAAGCAGCATACAACAAGACCCCAATTAATATTTTCTTTCACTACATAGTTGCTTGCTTCTTATTACATTATAAGCAGCTATATGATACAGTGCATGAAGCAAAATAAAATAATACATTATGTAGAAAAGAAAAAAAAAAAAAGAATAAAACCAAAAAAGAATAAAATTCACTAATGTTGGGCTATCAAAGCTGATAGTCAAATGTCTATAACTTCAAATCTAATAATTTGAAATGTTAGTACATATTGAATATAAAGAGTATTGGCAGATACTGGGCACAATGGAATTTGATAATCTTTCTAATCTGATTAAATGGTCATAGATCAAAAAAAAAGAACAATATTAGCAAACAAGAGTTACTATAGCACTATATCGAGCAGACATATCTTGCATAAGTAAATACGCTTTACAGAATTGTAACATTAACTTCTATAGATCTTTATAATTATAATTTTAACTGAAGAAACACTAGTGAATTCAACTCCCCCAAAAATAATATATATTGCAATCGTTATATGCGATTATAAGGCTTAGGTGTTTTGGGTTTTTAAAAGAATTAGATATTTTTATTAAAGATAAGTATTGAGATATCCCAAGTCTGCCTCTACAAAGATCTTTTCTTAGTGTCTTTTATACAGTTTTGCATTTGCTAACACCTAAACTTTTATATCCTAGATCTTTGATCCCAGAACTATTTACTATAAGTTATATATAATGAACGTATACATAACAATTTATACATAACGATCATATGTGTAATAATAATATGTGTGACGAATATATAACAAGCTTATATGGGGTGAAGTAAATAAATTATAGGTAGTATTATGATACAAAGAGTATATCTAATCTAAATAAATAAAAGTAAAATAAAATAATATAAAATAACATAGTAGAATAAATGAAATAATATAATAAATAAAAATAATATAAATAAAATAATTAAATGAAATATAAGACAAGTGAAAGTCTAAGGTCATCTATATTATGTAATCATTATATCATATGGGCAGGGTTGGCAATGGAGCCAATAGAGTTAAATGGTTATGCAAATGGAGCTCAAAAAACTAGTATCCATTAGCTCTATTCAGAGCTCCATTGGCTCCATTCGCAGCTCCATTGGGCTCCATTGAGCTCCATTGCCAACCCTGTATATGGGTATACTATGCACAACATGTTACTAGTATTTATTTTACACCTCCTCTTTCCTTAAATAACCAAGGTTCTCCAAGACTCTTGGTTGTATAATATTATACTCTAAGCCTTTGGTTTTTTTTTTTTTTTTTATATTCTATAAATATACTATTAGTTCCCAGGCTAGTCTTTTGTGATAAAGTTTTAGTCGATTCATGTTTACCAGGTTTTTTAGAATCTTACCATCTTTTATTCGTAACTTGTATGTCTCTGGGGCTCCATAGTTATAAATGAAGTAAGAGCCTTTCTATTTTTTCTTAAATTTGCCACTATATACCTTTTCTTTAGCTGACTCGTATAGTAATACTTAATCTCGATTTAAATTTTATAGTCTTTAGATCATAATTGTGGTATTTCTTTTGCTTCTGTTGGGCTTTTTAATATTACTTTAGGCTTGAATTCTCTGTTGGTGCAATTGTTTAGTAATTTTATTAACATGTATTTCCAATGATTGTTTTAAGAGTAGTTCTGAAATGTCTTCTTTCAGTCGTAACTGTAGTAGAAAGATAGCAGGGCATTCATACATGAGGTAGAATAAATCATATTTGTAGTATAGTTTGAAAGGATATGGTAAGCAAATAGAGTAGCCAGTAGTAAGGTATCCCAAGTAGTTTTATAATAACCAACTAGTTTCGCTAAAGTAGAACAAAGGGTTTTGTTGAATTTTTCTGTGAGACAATTCGTCTGAGAGTGGTAGACAACTACTAAACAATGGTAGATGGTCATGATTTTGCATAACACATCTATGATTTTATTACAAAAAGAATGTTCTTGGTTAGAAAGAAGAGTCTGCGAGCAACCGTGACAATATATAATGTCTTCATAAATAAATCAGACAATTGTAGGTGCCATTTTATCTAGTATAAGACATGTCTTAGACCACTTTGTCAGGTATTTCATGGTTACAACAATATAATGGTTTTCTGTTTCAGTGATATTTTTAAAGGGGCCTACTATATCGATATCTACTTGGTTGAATAAGGCTTCTACTTGCAGGAGATATAACTCTTCATATAGCTTTGAGGTGTTTTGCCATTGACAGACATCACACATCTGTATATACTAATTGATAATTTTGTATATTTGGGGCCAAAAGTACTTATTTCTGGCCTTATTGTAAGTAGACTCTACTCTGAAGTGTTCAATTATTACATCTGAGTAGAGCCCATATAATGCTTGTTCTAGTTTATTTTTTCTGACAACTTTTAGCAAGAGGCCATTTACTTTCTTATTTTTTTGAAATAACAGGTTATTCTAAACAATATAATAAGCAGTCTGCTTTCTAAATTTTTGCTGTTGTGCCTGATCTAAATTGGTTGGTGTTTTGGCAGTTTCTAAGTAGGTCTTAAGTTGTTAATATTGTTGTAGATTCATATTTGTTTGTTTCTATATTTTAACTCCGTATATATTATCTTAAGGGCCAAAACACTGGTAATCTGGGCTAGATTGGGTTCAGATTTTACTTTTGGTGAATATATTCTTAATCTTTTTTGGGGGGGTTTTATATATCTACTATGTGTACTTGGTTAGTGCTTTATTTAGCACACTTCTTTTTTTTTTAGAGTTCTTTTCCTTACGGTGGTTTGTAAGAGATTTGAGACAGAGCATTTATGTTATTGTATACAGTACACCTCCTATAGTGGATAGTATATAGGTATTCGGCAGCAATTGTAATCCATCTTGCAAGTTTACTAGTGGGTTGTGGGTTATCTAACAGCTATTTGAGAGCTTGGTGGTCTGTTACTAATTCATGAATAAAAATATTGCATAGTCCATATAGCAGCCAAGCATTCAATTTTAGTCACTAAATAGTTTTTTCAGGGTCACTTAAGCCTCTGCTGGTATAAGCCACTATATATTCTTTCTTTCTGTTATCTTTCTGCACTAGAATAGCATCTAGACTGATATATGAGATATTGGTATATAGAATAAAAGGTTCCTTAAAATTAGGATGGTGCAAGATAGGTGTGGTCACCAATTTTTGTTTTAACCTGCAAAGGCTTTCTAGCACTTATTATTTTATTCCAGAAAAACATTCTTTTTTAACAGGGTATTGAGAGGTTATATTATCTTCGCAAAATTTTCCATGAACTTATGATAATACAATGCCAATCCAATAAAGCTTCGTAATTTAGTGAGAGTGGTCGGTACTGGAAAATTTTGAACTTTCTCAATCTTATCAAGATCAGAAGCAATTTTTTCTCCGCTTATTAGATATCTGAAGAATAATAGTTGTCTTTTAAAAAAATAGCATTTGTCTTTATTAAAGCATAGCCTAGCATGCCGTAGCAGATCAAAAACTTGTTGAAGATGATTTAAATATTTATTAAATGCTCTTGAATAGATATTTATATTATCAATATAAACTAACACAAATTTTTCATTAGGGTGGTATTATTTATCACCTGATTTTTTTTTATTAGAGGCTTATCCCCCTAGTTTTTAATATATAAATTATCAGGTTTTATATATAAAATTTCAATTTTTTTGACCTCTTCTAAAAAATTACCTGATAATTGTTAGCTCTCTTAACAAGATATAGAATTCTGTTTATTAGTCTCTGAAAGGTCGCAGGGGTGTTAGTTAGTCTAAATAATATAACTAAAAATTTATATAGTCCATCTTTGGTGACAAAAGCAGTCTTTTCTTGGTCCTAGAGGTTCATCTTTATTTGCCAGTAGTTGCTTGCCAAGTCCAAGGTTGAAAACCACTTAGACTAGTATAGCGAACTAAGAATGTCATCAATAAGAGACAACAGATACTAGTCTTTTATTATCAAGGCATATATTTTTCGATAATTAACACAAAACTGGGTCTTATCATTCTTTTTTTTTTTTACTAGTACTAAGAGAGAGCTCCATAGGCTTGTTAATTTTTGGACAATTTTGTATTTCAATATTTGATCAACCTCTTAAGTAATAAATTCATTTTTTGTATATAAAACTCAATAGAGTCTTTGTTTTATAGGTTCTGCCTCTTTTTTTAGTATAATCTGATGCATTTTTGCTTTCATCTTTCTCAACTGCGTTAACCCTACTGCAAATAGGTCTTTATTTGTTTCAAGTAGTTCTTCCACCTGAACTTGCTGTTTTTTTTCTAATTTACTAAATTCTTTTCAACCTTCTATTATCCCCAACTCCTGATTTAAATCATCAACTAGATATTTTAATGTCTCTATCTCTTCAAACAGTTCTCGACACTCTAGACAACTATCTTCTATATAATTTAATTATTTTTCGCATCAATATATAGTATCTGGACCTTTCCATCCACATCTTAAGTTTTTCAAGCTAACACCTTCCTTATTTTCTTTTCTTATCCACTTATACTATTCTATTGGTATATTCTTTCCCTCTATACTAACATAGTTTTTTTCATTTCTAGAATAGGTAACTTATCTTCATCTCCTTGAATAATATAACTCCTTTTTTCTTTTACCTTGTTTGGTTCATATTTATTTACATTCCCATCACTAACGACTTCCTCATCTTTACTCTTATTATCCAGGAGTACCGGTTTTTTTAAAGCATAAGTCATTTTCTTCTAACATGTAATTGGTATTTTATTTTTCTCATTTTTCCACCCATATTCTAAATTTCCATGTGTTAAATTTATTTTTTCTTTTACTTTAGCTAGCTAATTGGTTCTAACAATCACAGCATAATCCTGTGCTTTTGTTATCTCTATATCAATAGATATTTCAACTTTATTCACTTCAATAGATAGGTTTTCTATAACACCTAGTAGAATTTTTCTTTGTCTATATATGTCAACTAAATTTCTAGTTGATGCTTTATTAATATCTCTTCTGATTCTTTTTAAAAACTTATATGAAACTAAACTTCTACTTGACCCTATATCTAATATTAGGTAGATAAAATGCCATTCTATGGCAGCCTCACAATAGGTTACAGTCAACTCTCTCTAAATGCACCCTTATAAATACATGGACTATATATGCACTCTCTAAATGCATGCTAATACTTATTTCTAAGCATATAGAACTCTTAATAAAATGTCTTCTGTAAATACACACCTCTCTAAATGCACATTTTTGAAAATTTTGCCTATGATCCCAAGGGGGTGCACTTAGGGAGGGTTGACTGTACTTCTATAAGCTAGGAAGAAGTGACTAGCATTTCTATAGTACTTTTTAATGCTAGGGGTGTTAGCAAATCATTAGATAATAGTATGTCCAATAAACTAAAACTATTAAGAGGGCATCCATATATAATGTCATATACCCCTACATAGTAGCTTTTGACCCCCCCTAGACTATATAAAAAATTTTTAAAAATTCATATATTTATATATATAATTTTACAAAAACTTGAATATATTATGATTCAGTGATCCAATCAGGATGATTTTGGTACCATTCGATTCGTCTCTGTGAGACGAATCCAATGGTACCAAAATCATTTATTTGGACCACTGGATAACGTTTTATTAACGAAATACTATTGATTTTATAGTAATTTTATAAAAAAACATAATAACCAATAGTATTTTGTTAATAAAACATGATCCAGTAATCGGAATTAAATGATTTTGGTACTATTCGACTCCTCTCCTCGAGACGATTCGAATGGTACCAAAATTATCCAATTCGAACTGCTAGATCAAATTTTAGACAAATTTTTATAAAAAAATTGCATTATATTTTGGAGACCCTCTCTAAATATTAAAAATTGTTATATTTTGGAGGACCCTCTCCCCCCTTAAGCATAACGTTATTTATGGATGCCCCCTAACTGAGGGGTTTGTTATATTTCTACTTTTAGCATTCTCACCTTTTTAAATGATTACAGATAGTAGCTTCAATAGCTCCTATGAGTTCTTCTGTCGATAAGACAAAATAGGTTTGATTTCTGTTATTAATATTGTTGTTGGGCCGGTTATTACCAAATTGGTTTTGCCGCAGGTCATTTGTTGTAGGTCAGTTGTTATTGTTTTGTCCATTTGTAGTGCGATTTTGCCTTGCTCCACTATTGTTATTATTGTAGAGACTTTTACTAGAACATTTTTTAGATATGTGTCCTCTTCTTTCACATTGATAGCAGAGGATACCGGATGGAGCAGAACGTGAGAGTCATCTGAGGCGAGTTGGGTGGTGTACTAGGAGCTACTTTCCTACCTTCATTTTGTTTTTGTATTAAAGTTTTCATGTTTTGTGCTATTTCCAATATAGCTTTCTTTAATTTCCCAATTTCTTCATTGTCAGAACCTTTATAACTTAAGTAACTCTTTTTCAAAAAATAGGAACTTAAGGGTTCTCCTTTAAAATATATGTCTTCAGCAGCTTTTGCTTTTTTTCAATGCCTGTTGTAGGGTGGTTGAATATTCCAACTCCACTGGTTCTCTTAACTCTTGTCTCAATTCGTCTATAAACTGGTAGATTCAGTTAATTTGTGAGTACCTTTCTATTGAATCTGCTTTTTGGTAAAGTCTTTTTAATTTATTATAATAATTATTTACTGTCTCTTCTAATCCTTGTTAGTGGCCTCTGAATTTGGCAACCTATCAGGTTTGCTGATGCATAGTACAAAATTGTTACTAAAACAAGTAAATGAACGAATGCTGTAGTTAAGTATAGTTATCCCAGGCCAAAAGATTACATGTCTTGCTCTTTCATCAAGTATATGCCGTTTTTTTCAGATGAGCAGGCAAAATATCAAATCTCTGTTGTTCTGTTATGTAGTTGGCTATACATGCCTAATTAAACTCATTCAACTATACAAAAGGATCTTGATTACCACCATTAAAGGTAAGAAACTTGACCACTTTAGCTTCCCAAAGTTGGTCAGCATTGGTACCCATTGCAAATATAAGGTTATACATATTTTGCAATAATTGGTCTATTGGGTTTGCTGCAGCAGCTCTATAAGCTGGTTGAGGCTGAAGTTGAACGGAGTAGATTCTGCCATGGGGCAGGTTTATTGGTTGATTGGGCCATGGGGTAGTTGGTGTCTGTCTAATGGTTGTCGTTGTGATGGTGGGTTTATATAGAAGTGAGTAGAAGTTTTTGGAGCAGCAAACTATTAACTTCAAAGTATACGTAGAGTGTCTGCAAAAAATGATTGTCTTCTGGTTAAGTCTCTGGCTCCAATAGATTTACAATGTATTCATTATTGATTTGGGGTCTTTCATATCTATGAGTATAGGTTTTTTCTGCTTTGTGGTGCAGATATCAGTCTTCGTATTTTGTTTGATAATTATTACTTCTATAAAGATACCTTTTTTCTACCAAATTTGTGTTTTAATCAAATTCATATAATTTGATCTATCATTGATATCTTATGATGTATTGTCACAGATGATGGTGAAATCAGATGATCGTGAAATCAAACCCTATTTAATATACGATTTTTAAAATTTTTAGTATATTTTTTTATACTTTTTTTTTAGATTTCGATTAGGATTTAGGGTTAGAGTTTATAATAAAAGAGTATAGGTGG
>CAJVPY010002685.1:0-15582 GCA_910591965.1 Dentiscutata erythropus | reverse complement strand
AAAAAATTTAAATATTAAAAAAATTAGTAAAAATCTTCGCAGGCAAATTTGCCTGTGTTACAATTTAAGGGATAATAATGTATACATAGGTGTAAAACACCAAGATGCATTTTAGTAAAAGTCTTTATTAATATATATTTATTGTTTTAAATAGATAAATAGAGTTCATATGTCTAAATAATTCTAGGATTAAGGATAATGGATATGAATATAGGTTATCCGGATATACTGAATGAATATTCGGATTAACTAATAAAACAGATGCAAATAGCTAGTTAATAAACATGGAAATTTCAATAACTTCTGGGTTCTATTGATACTACTAGTTTAGAATATAACTTACAATATGTTTATAAAAAAACATTTCTTTTAGATATAAGTGTTATTTATAGTCAATTATCACATGTTAATATATTTGACCAATCATAAATTTATGTGATCAATTATGAAAAAGTTAATTTATAATCTTAATTGATCATCGTGCATTAATTATTTATTACTTAGTTAGTAAAAAGCTTATTAAGTATAACATTATTGATCAACATATAAATAAATAGAAATTGGTAATTAAAATAGTCTTTCTCTCTCTCTTTTTCATACAAGTAATAAAAAAATAAGAAGTGATTATTGAGGATATTACTTAACTTCCGATTTCTCTTACAATGACTTATACGCGCACTTTAAAATGTAAAGTTACTGTTTATCTGAGTAGAGTAAGACGTTCTCGCTTGTTAAAGAAAAAACAAGCTAAACTTGTATCGAACAGTTTTCAAGATGTTTCGGCAAATAGCGATCTTAAAGAAAGTAATGATAACTTTGAAGACGTTTTAACAAGCAATGATGATGATCTTGAAGAAAGAAATGAAAATGTCTATTACTGTGAAGGCAATAACGAAGATAAAGATTTTGAAGCACTAGTTAATAACAATAGTCTTGAGTACAACAATACAGACGATTACCTCGAAGAAAGTAGCAATGACTTTGAAAGCATTACATTCCACAGTGACAGTCTTGAAAGCAGTAATGATGACCTTGAGGACAGTACCAATGATTGTGAAACTAGTAGTGATGATGTTTTAACCGATTATGATAATAATTATGAAAATAATAGTGATGATGTTTTAACCGATGATGATAATTTATCCGCTCAAGAAATAGCTGATGGACTATCGTCCTTCGAGCTATTTAATAGCAAATATGGGCTATACTTTGCAAATTTTACTGAACAAATATTTTTTTTGTGGGTTACTAAACACATGATATGTAAGTAACTTACTATTACTTTATATATAGCATTTTGATATTGTACAACATCTATGTTAATAAATTGATTTAAAATAATTTTTTTAAGCCACAAAGGCATATGAAGACCTTATAGTAATTATCAAACATCCACAGTTTCAACCTCTTCATCAGAAAATATAAGATGCCTTAGATCACAAAGAATTAGAATGCCTCTACTTACTATAAAAAGTCACACTATTTCTATTAATAATCGAAAGATGGCCTCTACATCAAAGCCAACCAAACTTGCTTATACTATTTCAATAAAAGAGCATCTTAATCAGATTTTGAATAATTCACGGCTGATGGCAAAGATATATTTTGGTCATGGCATTAAATGTCAAGAAAAATCAGAACTATGGCATGGCAATATCTAGTAGCGCTCTCCCTTGTATAGAGATACTACCATTAATATAAATAATAGTAAGGTGCTTTTAATAAATTTGATAACTATCTGATTGGCTAATAAATTTAATTTAATATTATTTATACAGTTTGAAGCACTTTTTAGAAAAAATAAAAATCACAAAGAATAAAAAAAAAGAAACATATAAAAAGTTTTATTAGGATTGTAGAACTCCATTATTAAGAATAAACTCAATCAATTTCGGTTTTAGAGAAGTTAGCATAATATGTAACAACTTCTTAAAGATAGGTTATTACCATGCTAACTTCTCTAAAACTAAAATTGATTGAGTTTATTTTTAATGGTGGCATCCAAGTCGATAATGTTCTCCACCATTATTCATTCCCGAAATATCTCCATATCAGCAGATTTCTTAAACACATGAATGCCTTATGTTCATCCTTTTCAACTCCAATTCCATTAAGATAACAATATCCAACGAAAAACTTTTATATGTTTCTTTTTTGTTTATTATTTGTAGTTTTATTTTTTCTAAAAAGTACTTTAAACTGTATAAATAATGTAAAATTAAATTGAATATATTAGTCATTTAGATGAACTTCTGTCTATGAAATTGTGAGTATTAATATAAGTGTTATTAATATACTTAAAATTTTGGTTTAGTCGAATACACTATTGGACAGTTTGTAGAGTTTATCTACACTAATAGTAATAATTAATGCGAAAAGAGATTCAGAAGAATAGAAGCTATTGTTTCATTCTTGCCACATAATTGTCCATATAACCAAATACAAACTGCTTTTAAAATATCAAGACTTTTAAGACATAATAAGTTAGGAATTTATTGTAGTCAAGAGAGAAGTCATAGAGGACACAAAGAGCTCTGGATGATCGAAGAAAATTATAAAATTATTCCACCTAGTTATGTCTTAAGACATATTTCAGTATGGATTGAAGATGTATCTCAGCCTGCTTCTTATAATTTTTACATATCTGAAATTCTATACAAAGACGCTATTACCAAGTGAATTAAAATCTGACCAGTAAATTTACAGCACCATCATCCTTGTAAATATGTTCCTGTGTCAAACCTGTATATAATGCCCTTTCAAAATATGAAAGTATTCAAGTTTATGATTGACATTTATAATGACGACTTTGGCACTTTTTGTAATATTTATTACTCATTAGGCGGTATTTATATTCAAATAGGCAATATGCCTTTTAATCTAAGAAAACAATTAAAAAACCACTTTGTGGTTGGATTCATACCATTTGGGGTCACTTTGATAATGTAATGCGTTCTCTGCTTGAGGAACTTTATCAATTAGAAAAAGGTGTTATGATGAAAATAGATAATAAACCAGTTTGGGTTATTGCTTCTATTAGACTGGTAATAGCTGACTTACTTCAGGGAAACGACCTAGGTGATACTAAAAAGCAAGGCGCTCTTTATAGATATTGAAGTTGTTTAGTTTCTAAAGATCGATTGACTGATAATACATTTGATATAATACATCATGCACGTTTTCATCATATTACTATAGAACACTTTATTAAATTGCAGGTATAGATGACATTTTTTATGCATATTTGTTTTTTTTTTTTTGTCAAAATTAATTCATTAGATTAACAGCTTTTTTTTAGCTTTACCTATTATTATTATCAATATTTAAGCCTAGTGATGTGCCATTTATATGATACCCGAAAAATTTTAGCATATAGTATATACAGTACGTACTGTACGTATAGTTCCTTTTCTGGCATTTGATTTGCTAGAACAAGTAATCAGCAAAAATTTTAGCATACAGTACATACAGTATATACAGTACTGTACGCAGCATATCACTATTTAAACCATTTATGAACAAGTTAAAAAAAAAAATTCTTTACTATAATTACAGGCATTAATAGACCGAAATATAACAAAAATGGAGATTGAAGACTTTACAAGATGCCAAGGTATTCGATCAAAGCCGGGCATTTTATTAACTTTATCACGTGATCATCATTTGTAGATACTCCAAAATACCTACCATGCAGTTGCTGGCAAGGTTCAAAGATTATTAGATTGTACTTTAAATTTGTTAAATGGAAATGAAAAGAAGTAGTTTATAAAATACTGGAAATATTTCAAAAAACCATCAACTTAGCATCGTTTGCCTAACCCTGTTACTCATATTAAAAGTTTTATGTTCTCGGATACATTACAACTTACTATGCTAATGCTATTTATTTTAAAACGTTTTTTAACACCAGATAATATTAATTCAACTAATCTCGCAGCCTTATGTGACCATCTATTATCTAACAGAAGGCGATCTACAAAGCAAGTCATTAATGTTATTATATCATGTTGAGTAACCGTATCTAATGTTGCAGCACATTGTTTTAAGCTAAAGATGACTCAAAGTGATCTAAATCATCCTTATTGAAGAATGTCGTATATTAATAGAAGTATTATTAATTTATTATACTAATTTGTTTGATGCAATATATTTAAATCAAATGTTTTATATAGTCTTTTTTTTTTTTATATAAAGCTATTTCCTGATGATTTTAATAATTTACCAAACCTTCATATCAATTTTCATTTGATGCAAAATTGTAAAAATTATGCAACCTTGGTCAATTCAAATTGTGCTGTCAAAGAAATGGTCTATAAACTTTTTAAACAAGCCATTCTCAAAACCAATCGAAAGAATATTGAGTTTGACTTGATCCAGCGAACTAACGTTTTACAAACTATTCGGTATTTAACCGATAGTGGAACTGATGATCGATTTAATCAAAGTAATGTTGGAAGTGGTTTGAGAAGTATTGTTACAGATCAACGGCTTTAACCACTTCTCACGGGATGGTATATAACTGAAGATTTATATCCAAAAAGCATTTTTGAAAAGGGTATTTTGATTCATATTATATGTTTATCTTAATATAATTTATATTATACATTTATCTTTAATATACATATAATAATAATGCTTTTTAGATATGGGTATAGTTTCAGAAGATGCATGAATTATCAACATTCGGGTTCGGCAACAACTAACTTGTGATGAGATTCAATCTTTACAATTGACAGATCAAATTGATGATAACTCTATGCTAAAGAATAATCTCTTTGTAGCATATTCTGAATACATGAAGCAGCATAGACATATAAATACACGTTCTATTAAAATTTATCGATAGATTCAGTATACACTTTTAGATGACAATAGGGAATTTTATACTTATATCAAACTTCACATTGGTGATGTCGTGATTATAAAAGAGGAAGATAATGAGTCTTATGCAATTATTAGAGCAATTTTTACGCATAAATATAATAATAGACTTATTTATGCCTTTGTTTAGATCGATTGGCTAAAAAACACCAAGCACACTGATAATCTTTTAAAGTGCCCAATCTTTAAGAGACAAACAGAGTTTGATACAAGATGGTATTATATTTATCCGATTTTGATTCTTACCAATGTTCTAAGAGTTTATTTTGTACATACATGCCGATCCTCTTGTTCAGCTAATTCTCATGATAACACCAATGCCCAATATTTTATAAACAATTTTTTTTATAAGACGGTTTAGTTATACCAGAAATGAAGTGATATGCAATATTACGAAGTAATGGTTACTATAGCAAGTTAAGTGATATGCGTCCGCAAAATCTTATAATTGGACAATTCATTAAATGCAATGAAAATGAGAATTTCTGCATTTAAACATCACAATATACATACATAGTACTATATTTATATATTCTATGAGATTTGGTTAACCATACAGCAGGTTTTTGTTTCGACTAAATGCATGACAATCATTTATAAAATGAGTTTTTTTTTTATTTTAGCTATTAAAATTACTTTAGCTATTCAAGATCTTATCACTAGTTCAATTTTTGCTTTTTAACTTATTTATACCCAAATTAACCAAAATTAAGCATCTTTATAAAAAAAAAAGATGCTTAATTTCAGAATGGCATGGCATTTAAACTATACATTTTTGTTTTTTTTTTATTTGCATTATGTTTATATCTAATGATCATTTAAGTATTGCAAATCGAAAAGTTAAGTTTTCATCGTAACGAATTAGCCCAAAAAGAATTTATAATTCGTTACATATAGTATAAATGTTCAATATCATGTATTATTTTAATATTTTTATTTAATTATAGTTATAGTAAATACCATATAAATAATAGAAAGACCTGGTCATCAATTGTATTGCAATTCTGAAGCTAAATTTATTACCTTGAAATCTTAAATTTTTACTTTCGAGTTTTTACTCTGCAGCATATAATTATTAATTAAAGTCTTCAAAAATTTTTTTTTACTTAATCAATTTCTTACTCATATAGATTCAATAGTTAAGTATAATAGGAGCTTCTAAGTAATTTATTTCGAAAATAAGTGAGTTTAAAAATCCCTATTTTTAAAATTCTGAAATCAGAAAACTAAGTAAAGCATACAAATATGAAATTTGGATTTAAAGATCGTTCAACTAGAAATACGCAAATACATTACTTATTTTATCCGAAATCAGGTGAGTATCTGTCATGGTCCCCAATAGTCCTTTATTTAAATTAATCAGAACCACTACGATTTTTTGATCTTTCCCTTTTACGACGTTCGTATATTTTTCAAGAAACAGAGTTATATAGTTTTTATTTTTAAAGGTCTTATACGTGTTTATTTACTTATTTATGCGTGAGCAAATAATCGGATACTTGTATTTATTTTATTTTTTCCTTGAGCGAAAGAGAAGAACTCTCTCTTTTTTCTTTTATTTTTCATTCCTCTTATATATATATTTTGACTCAAATTAATTACATCGGTATTTACTCTCTGATATTAAACTTCTTAATTACATAATGATTTGGTCATATAGAATTTAACTCTTATTCTTAATTACAGATATCTTATGCACCTTAAGTGATTCTTAATAGATTTAACCAATTTGCATAATTGCCCCAAGTAATAAAGTACCCGTGACTTGATCGGTGGCACACGTGTTTACAAATTCGTTGAAACCCCTTTTCTCTCTTCCTTTTTTTTTTTTTTTTAAAAATGTTTACCTTTATTCTCTTCTTTATTCGAACTCTGCTGTTATTGTCACTCCCCTCACTATATACTTCGAGAACCACATTTCGCCAAAGAACCGATCCAGCCCATGACAGTATCTTTAATTATGAAACCCCAAACATAGCAATTATCAATCGAGCATCTCATTTAACTTTTATTCATATTAGTGTAGCAATTATTTATTGATTTAGATATTTAATATGAACCGCTACACTTCTCATTTAGTTTGTTTATGCAGATTAGTATGGTATGAGGGTGTGAAATACCCTATTTAAAGTTGTACCGAACTGATCCAGTGTTATATATTATTAGAGATATAGGTGTTAGATGAAACCAATAATATTATCGTCTTATATTGGTATTATTATTTTTTTTGCGCTCTGGCCTTGTGTTACCAGAGCACATTAAATCTCACATATAAAAAATGATCTGCAATTTTTATAATTAGCGGCTGCCTTTTCAACTGGTTTGTAATATAAATTATTAAAGTAAAACGTGATAACCAACTAAAAGATCAGCAAAAAATAATTAGTAAAGCAGATGATTGATAGACAAAGATGGTTTGTCCAATTAACCATGAAAATTTTAATTACTGACTGCCTTTTTTTAATTATCGACTGCTTTTTTATCGGCTTGAAACCGATTATAAAAAACGGTTAATTGAAATGTCCGTTTAAATTTTTTTTTAGCAAATCTCATTAATGAGAATGCTTGAGAGCACCCTTAACTACTAGCAAATGATATTTAAAAATTTTATTATTTAAGGTGTGAACGAAAATTATTAGAACGATTATGTAAAGATTAGTATGTATTAATTTAGTAGGGATTGTAGATTAGAGTGAATGAAGTTAAATTAGTTTTTTTTTTTATTATAGGAGAGCGAACAAAGTTAAGTAAGTTTTTTTTATTATGGGGATAGAATGAACGTATTAATTATATCTGAGAAGTTTAGTAAATTTAATAGATTAGAGCGAACAAATTATAGATTAGAATAAATATATTAATTATATAGGCAATAGATAAGAGCAAACAAAGTTAAATGAGTTTTTTTTATTATAGAGGCTAGAATGAACGTATTAATTATATCTGAGAAGTTTAGTATAGTCAATAGGAGCTATAGATTGGAATGAATGTTATATAGACAGTAGATTTAAATAAGTTTTTTTTTTATTATAGGGCTAGAACGAACGTATTAATTATATCTGAGGAGTTTAGTATAGTTAATAGATTAGAGCGAACAAAGTTAAGTAATTTTTTTTTATTATAGGGGCTATTAATTATATCTGAGAAGTTTAGTATAGTCAATAGATTAGAGCAAACAAAGTTAAGTAAGTTTTTTTTATTATAGGTCTATAGATTAGAATGAATGTATTAAAGTATAGTCAATAGATTAGAGCGAACAGTAAGTTTTTTTTATTATAGGGGGCGAACAAAGTTAAGTAAGTTTTTTTTTATTATAGAGGCTATTAATTATATCTGAGAAGTTTAGTATAGTAATAGATTAGAGCGAACAAAGTTATTATAGGGGCTAGAATGAATGTATTAATTATATCTGAGAAGTTTAGTATAGTAATAGATTAGAGTGAACAAAGTTAAGTAAGTTTTTTTTTTATTATAGGGCTATAGATTAGAATGAATGTATTAAAGTATAGTCAATAGATTAGAGCGAACAGTAAGTTTTTTTTATTATATTAATTATATAGGCAATAGAGCGAATAAGTTAAGTAATTTTTTTTTTATTATAGGGGAACGTATTAATTATATCTGAGAAGTTTAGTATAGTCAATAGATTAGAATGAACAAAGTTAAGTAAGTTTTTTTTATGGCTAGAACGAACATATTAATTATAACTGAGAAGTTTAGTATAGTCAATAGATTAGAGCGAACAAAGTTAAGTAAGTTTTTTTTATTATAGGGGCTATTAATTATATCTGAGAAGTTTAATATAGTAATAGATTAGAGTGAAGTATAGTCAATAGATTAGAGCGAACAAAGTAAATTAAGTTTTTTTTAATATAGAAAGCAAAGTTAATTACGTTTTTTTGAATGAAGAATAGATTGATATTAGGGTAAGTTTTATTTAATTAGTGGGGTTATAGATTAGAACGATGAATTAGTAGTTTTTTTTTTGGAATGTATGATAAGTTTAGTAAGGGTTGTAAAGTAGAACGATAATAAGGATAGCTTTTATTTATTATTTTTTATGAAAAAGTTAAATAAAATATAGTAAATATATAGATAAATAAATAATAATATGTAATATAGAATAATCTTATTGGTTAAATTATTTGTTCTTTATTATTTTAAGGGTAGAGATCATTTTTAATAGTGATCACGTTGTAATCATATGAAATCAGATGATCGACCAATCAGGATTGTAAACAACATTGATTTGGCCAATCAGAATCGGCAATTTTTGTGTGACCTAAGGAAATTCGAGTTGATCTAAGTTTTTTTTATCAATATACAAAGGTAAATTTTTTTAAATGATACAGAGTTTAAAATTTTACTATTACAAATATGAAATATCAAATTATATACCATGAAATTTTGGTAGATATTTGGCCATAATTCTAAAAAGTTTTATTAGAAGCATATTTTAGCTTTCTATATAAAATTTTGTTGTATCACATAAATCATATGAAAATTGATCTACGTTCACCCTACCCTTAAAATATAAATAGAGTCTAAATTTTATTTTTTTCGTTAAAGATGACAAATTATTTTTGGAATTAAAATTTTTTATCATTTAAAATACTTACTGATTAGATGTGTGGAAAGAAGAAAAAATATGGAAAAAATATTAAAAATCAAATTCGTTTAATATCAATTGATAAAAAATCATATCTTGAAGTAAAAGTTTCAACTAGAACTTTTATTTGTGATATTAAAAATTATAATATTGTTAAAAAATATAATTGGACTTTATAAAAAACTCGAAATAATTATTATGTTAAAACTAATATTAAATGAAAAGTTAAATATTTTCATCAAATAATAAAATCTGATAGTTTTTTTATTCATCGAATAAATAATTATACTTTAGATAATAGAGAATGTAATTTAAAATATTCTAAATAATATAATTTAATTATTTTTTTTGGATTTAATATTTTAGTGCACTCTGCGCCATGGTGCACCTCTATAGCAAGTTCTTAGATAAAGATTAGTTAGAGTTAGGGTTAGAGTTAGAGTTAGGGTTAGATTAGGGTTATGTAAAATTGCGAGAGAAGCATTTTTACTTAGTTACACGACAGAGGGTTACCCTAGTAAAATTTTGAGATATAGCAAATTTTAAATAAAGTTACGATTAGTTAGGTTAGGGTTAGGGTTAGAGTTTAGGTTAGGGTTAGGTAAAATTGTGATAGGAACATTTTTTGTTAGTTACACGACAGAGATTATCCTAGTAAAATTTTGAGATATAGCTAGAGTGCACCAAAATTTTAAACCCTTTTTTTTTAATTTGTATAAATAAATTAAATAAATGATAATTATCATAATTACAAACAACAAGTATTAGTAATTTAATATATTTTTAATAATATAACTGTATTATAGTATTGAATTATAGAATTTTATAAATATTATGTTTATCAAGTTTATGAAAAGAATTAATTTCTAAATTTAGAAGATATCTTTCAATATCCAAATTTTGTTGTAATCTATTATTAGTTTTTTTTTGTTTTAAATTTTCTAGTTTATAAATTTCTTTACATAGTTTAATTAGTTTGTTATTTTGTTTGTTTATAGTACTCTTCATTTCATCAATAATCTCTTATTGGTGTATTATTTTATTTTTAACTCTAACATATTCAATATTTTTAAATAAACATCTGCGGCAAGTTTTATTATCACATCGCTTCCGCCGATTTCTACATCTAGACAAGAAATCTTTGTATATTTCTTTTGACATTGAGGCATGATTTGATTGGTTAATAAAAATATATAAACTATAGATTTTCTTTCTGTTTGAAAAAAAAACTAAATGGGTGGACAACAATTTTGTCACAATTGCGCAACAAGTTTTTATTGTATTCCTTGTAAAAAAAAATTTAAATATAAAAAGAATTTATCAAAGAAAGATAATAATATATGATTTATATATTTATTTTTATATATTAATTTTTTTTATTTGTAATAGATAAAGAAAACCGTAAACTAGAATTCCAAATATTAGGAGTGCCTAAATATACTCTTTGTAATCTACAATATTGGTATTGTAAAGATAAAAATTGTACAAATTGTTGTAATTTAAACAAATGTAATCAAATTGAATATAATTATTGTAAACAAAATAATAAAGACTGTATACGTTCGTTGCCAACAAATGAAGCAGCATATGATGAAATTAAAAATGATATATCTTATATTTGTGGGCAATATGAGGTTACTGGTTTAGATAAACTTCATGCTCAAATATATATGCAATTTTTTAAACATCAAATATTAAACCAAATAAAAACTATATTTAATGATGATTCTATGTCTTTTCTAATATTTCTTGCTGGAAATTCAGATCAGAATCGTGCTTATACAATGAAACCATATAATTGATGTAAAGTTTATTCACATTGTAAATGTGATTATTCTAACCTATCAAAAATATATAAACACTGTACAGAATCTTGTATTCGTTCATATGCAAAATTTGGTGATGATAACCTACCTTCATCTATAATTGGTCTATTTGAATTTGGAACCTACCGATACTTAGAAGGTTCTAATAACACAAATGCATCAGAAGATATAAATGACTTAAGATTAAATAATATAAAACGAATAATAGATATTTGTAATCAAGATTTAACATATGAAGAAGTTATTCTAAATAAGGAAAAAACACTGGTAGTTATGGAAGATAAAAAAAAATTATAAAAAAAATAAGGGGAAACGTTTTTGGAGACCAATTACATTTTATTGTTATAGACCAGGTAGAGCAAGAAAAACTGGTTAGATTTTAGAGTTATTTCGTGATGAATTGTATGACAAACCTAAAAACAAAGATCTAATAGTTCTTATTGGAATGGATATTGTGGCCAAGAAATAGTATTGATTGATGGATTTTATACTAAAATAGATTGGAATGAAATGGTTAATCTATTAAATGATTCATGTTTCGAAGTAGAACATAAGTATAGTGGATTTGAACAATTTTTAGCAAAATATGTGTTTTTAACTGCTACACGACCACCTGAAGTAGCATACAACTTTGGACAGTATGGTGGTGAAGATAATAATAAAAAAGATTATAGTCAATTTGAACAGAGATTAGATTATATAATCAGATTTGAGAGAAAGTGAGATGATGATATTGAAAAAAGAACAATATGAATAATATTTGAAAAAGGAGATGAAGAGAAATTCTGTAAAATGCATTGGGATGTAATATATAGAAGTGGAGAAAATATGATAGAAGAAGTTATAGAAAAATCTAAAAAAATAAATCAGAGAATTGATGAACAAGAGATTGTTATTGGTGATACTGTTTATTGGTGCCAAGATTTCTCTGAATATAAAAAGAAATATTTACAGAATTATCCGAATATAAATAAATTATTTATATATTATAAAACTAATAAAAGAACCAATAAAAATCCAGAAGAAGATTCCAATAAAAAATCAAAAATAGATTGATTTTTTATTTAAATAAGAAGTACATTTTACATTTTGATTAATTAAAATAATAAATAAATAAAATAAATATCAATTATTAAAAATTATTGTAATTTACTCATTATTACTACTAAAACTAGAAACATTATCTTGAAAAGCTTTATCAATTTCTAGTATTAATTTATTGTATTCATCATTATCATCATCTGTAATAGAATTATAGCCACTATCTTCACTCATTTCTTCATAGTTAATATAAGTTTCAAATTGAGTATTATAAATATTATTATTTCTTAAATCAGGTGTAATATAATACAATTTATTTGAAAAATCATTAACAACTACTAAAGGGTTATTATTATAATAATAATATTCATTGGCCGCATTAAAACTCTGCCCAAAAAAATCTCTATAAAACTGCATTTTAAATTTATACTGTCTTACAGTATGTTCAAGTAATTCATTTTTTTCTTTAATTATTTCCTAAAGACAATAAATCGATTAATATGCAGCTTTTTCTACTTCCAAAAGTTTTCTTTCAAAATTATAAATTTCAGATTCATATTGTTTATTTTCTTCACTTCGTTTTCTTCTTTCTTTACATAAGTTAAATTAAACATCGTATAATTCTTCATTTAAAGATAAATTAGATATTCTTTCTTTAATTGTTTGTTTATAAGGGTATAGTTCTTTACCAGTTTGTTGTATGAAAATTAAGTCGTTGAACATGGAGAAATTGAAATAAAGTTTCTCATTTAAATAAAAAATTAATCTATTTTCAATTTTTTATTGGAATCTTCTTCTAGATTTTCATTGGTTCTCTTATTGGTTTTACAATATATAAATAATTTATTTATATTCAAATAATTTTGTAAATATTTCTTTTAGATACAATTGGTTAAATTAAATACTTAGTTTTTTTCAAAAGATACTTAGAATAATTAAATATAATTGGTTAAATTAAATACTCAGTTTTTTCCAAAAGATACTTAGAATAATTAGATATAATTGGTTAAATTAAATACTCAATTTTTTCCAAAAAATACTTAGAATAATTAGACATAATTGGTTAAATTAAATACTTAGTTTTTTCCAAAACGTACTCAGTTTTTTCCAAAAAATACTTAGAATAATTAGATATAATTGGTTAAATTAAATACTCAGTTTTTTCCAAAACATACTCAGTTTTTTCCAAAAGATACTTAGAATAATTAGATACAATCTTAGGACAAGTAAATATTTTGCATATCGATTTTTTGAATAAGGAAATAGTTTTTTGAATTTTAGAATAAATAAATATTTTGCATATTAATTTTATGAATAAGGAAATAGTCTTTGAATCTTAAAATAAGTAAATATTTTGTATATTGATTTTATAAATAAAAATCTTTGAATTTTAGAACAAGTAAATATTTGTATATCGATTTTATAAATAAGAATCTTTGAATCTTAGAACAAGTAAATATTTGTATATTGATTTTATGAATAAGAATCTTTAAATTTTAGAACAAGTAAATATTTGGTATATTGATTTTATGAATAAGAATCTTCGAATTTTATTTTATAAATAAAAAAAATTTATAAATAATAAATTTTTTTTACAAAACAGAAAAAAAACTTTAAAATTAATTTTGATTTTTTTAACAAATTATTTACAATGAGAAATACTCATGAAATTCATAATTATTTTTATGCTAATACTCTTAAAACATGTCTTATTTGCAATCTTTGTGATAATAATTATCCTTCTAATACTAATTTAACAAATTTAAAAAATCATTTTGCTAAATATCATGTAAATGAATATCGTTTAGCAATGTCAAAAAATGATGAAAGAAAAAATTACATTAAAAAAATTAATAAAATTCAATGAAAACAAAATTCCAATAATTTAATAACACAAAATAATGAAACTTCAATTATTCAAATACCAAAATCTGTTCAAATTGATGATTTTAACGAAGATAATTATTCACCGGAAAAAGAAATTGTAGAAGTTATTGAAAGTGGTCAAGCTTTACCACCACTTGTTCAAAATCAAAATAAACGAAAAATAATTATTGAAGAGAAATAGTAAAAAACAAAAAATTAATATTATAACTTTAGATAATAAGAATAGTATTCTTAATTTAAATATACATGAAATTAGTTTACATATCATAGGAAAATGTACTTTAAATTTTGTTTAATTTATTTGTATTTATTTTTATTTAATTTATTTGTATTTGTTTTTATCTTAAATAAAATATATTTAACTATTTAATTTTTAATAAAAAAATGCCACAGTGTTGTCTTTATCATTTATGAAAAAAGTATTTTTTTATTTTTTATTTATTTATTTTTTTTTTTAAGTTTTTTTTTAAAATTTTTTTTTAAGTTATCTTTTTTTTATCTTTCTTTTTAAACTAGTTTTTTTGAGCTTAGTATTTATTTTTTTTTATATGTTTTGTTGCCTGTAACAAAATATTTTACTAAGAATTTAATAGAAGTTGTTCTAAGAAACTAGAATTTTTTTGAGCCAAAAAACAACTTTCATTATTTACTCAAAGTTGATTTATTTAATAAAATTTTGCACAAAATGCATTTTTTAAGTCTGACAGCTTTTTTTTTTAACTTTCTTTCTTTCTTTACATATGTTTTGGAACATATTTGGGTTGTAGAAAAAATTTTACTATGTAAACAACAAAAGTCATTATAGGAAACTAGAATTTTTTTGAGCCAAAGAACAACTTTTATTATTCACCCAAGGTTGATTTCATTAATAAAATTTTGCACAAATTGTATTTTTTTTTACATCCGATGGCTTTTTCTTTAACTTTCTTTCTCTCTTTATATACGTTTTGGAACATATTTGGGTTGTAGAAAAAAATTTTACTATGTAAACAACAAAAGTCATTTTAGGAAACTAGCATTTTTTTGAGCCAAAAAACAACTTTTATTATTTACCTAAGGTTTAATTTCATTAATAAAAATTTGCACAAATTGTATTTTTTTACATCTGACGACTTTTTCTTTAACTTTCTTTCTCTCTTTATATATGTTTTGGAAAATATTTGGGTTGTAGCAAAAAATTTTACTATGTAAACAACAAAAGTCATTATAGAAAACTAGAATTTTTTTGAGCTAAAGAACAACTTTTATTATTTACCCAAGGTTAATTTTATTAATAAACTTTTGAGCAAACACATTTTTTAATCTAATAGCTTTTTTTTAACTTTAGTTTTTTTGCAAATG